>CM076580.1:1435810774-1436060112 GCA_034641835.2 Pinus albicaulis
CTGCTGCTACTGGATAAACTGCTACTCGTGCAAGTTTAGCTGGAACCAAGTGAAGGTGTAAGTGGTCAATTTGATCTACACCGATCTAGGGCAAGGTAGGTGGTTACTCTCCCAACCAAACCAAATTGCACAATCATAACTAGCCTAATATTTTATAATCAAAACAAAGTTAAATCTTACAGAGATATCCCTCTTTGAACCCTAGGAAGGCTAGATCCTAGAGTTTAAAAGTAGGTTTGTCGTTACCTCTAGTGTTCTTAGACTTTAAATCAAAATCTCACAACTTGAGAATTACTAGAGTGATAACATACTAGCGACCATACTGGGTAACTAACCAATCCTCAGTCTTTAAATAGGTCTTAAGGAAATATTTTTTATTATATTTTTTCCTTTAAGACTGTTTTATAAGTTGTGAGTATCATTTTATAAAAAAAAAAACTATAATTCTGGCTTCTAGAAAAATTTACTATACCAGGTCTAACTCGGATCCTAAACCTGATGTTATAATAGCCAATCCGGACAGAAATGGAAAAAGGAATAAACCAGTAGAAGATTTAGGTGCAAAAGTTTCCTTAGATAGAGCCAATTCATTACCAAAAGAGTAGTGAGTTTACAAGACATAGAGTTTGATTTGAAGTTTGAACATTCTTTGTTTACAAGCAAATCAGAAACTGACTTAAAAAGTGTTGTTTTAGACCGTGTTTTTATTTCATTTCTTGAAACAAAACAGAAAAATATTTCAGCAGATTCTGAATCAAAGATATATAAAGCTCATGATAAACTTGAAGAGATAAATGCTACTATTCTTAAGGAAATAAACGAAGCTATTGAATTAGCTGAATTATTAGCATACACGTCTAAACCTTCTATTTCTCATTTAGATACCACTACATCATCTATAATTTCCACCACATTCCAACCTATAGATCCATTTATTCCTAGACAACCCTTACAACCTAGAATACTTTTTCCATATTCTCCCATATCAGCTTCATCCATTAGTTTATCTTCTGCAAATTTAAACTCATCATTCTCATTTCCAAGTAGTTCTTCATATACTCCAGTTTCCTTTTCTAGCACCCCAACTTTATATTTTATTTCATCTATCACTTCTTCTAGTTCACTATCTTATATTACAGTTTCATCAGTTATTTCATTAACTGCATCAACTAGTACTTCCAGTACAGCTCCAAGCATTTCCAATCTACCTCCTAGCTAAGCTAAAATTCAAGCTATGGCTGCTAGGTATGCTCCCCTATTTCTTCCAGCACAGCTACATGACATGCCTCAGGATTACCAAAGATATGACAATTTTATGCTACTACTCAATACACAACACAACAGCACATTAATAAAATGGCAGATTACTTTGAGCTTCATGAAATAGATGATTCTGATGTAAAAATGAGACTGTTTGCTCAAACATTAACAAAGGAAGTTAAGAAATGGTTTAAAGGTCTTAATCCTGGTAGTATAACTGATTTAGCAGTCTTTCATAGAGTATTTTTAAATAAATGGGAAAAGAAGAAAAATCCTCTCCAAATACTTTCTGAATTTGATGCAATGAAAAGAGCTCCCAATGAATCAGTCCAAGACTACTGCACTAGATATAACAATGTTTACAACTCAATTCTAGATAATATCAAACCCACTCCTGATTCTGTCCTACTCAAATTCCCTGATGGATTTGACACAGGCATGGCTTATCAGCTGAGGGAGAGAAATGTTGAAACAAAAGAATGCAAACAAATGTTGTTGGTGTAGAAGTAAATATTTTTGCTAGAAAGGCTAGATTGAAGAATGAGAGGAGAGTAACCATTAAGGAAGAAACATCTAGTTTAGATGGAAAAATAGATCAATTAAACTTTATAGAGAATGATGGATAGATTAGACAACATAGAAAGAAGACCTCAATGGGATAATCAACAGCAAATTAGAACTCTCAATTTTAAGAAAAATACAAATTTAGGAAAATCAAAAGAATCAGCCCCAGATCAGACAATAAGACCCCCATTTCAGGAGAACTATGCTGAAAGTTTTCAAAACAATGTAGATGATGAAGATACCATAAATCTAATGGGTATAAATGAAGATAACACTATCTTTCTCACTCAGGAAGACCAAGAGTTATTTAAAATTCAACAACTTCAATTAGATTCAGGGGAATCATTTGACTACAAACAAGGTTATGATTTTGCCATAAACGAAGTACACAAGCAATATAGCCTTAGAATTAAGAAAAACACTAAACCTTCTACTAATAATTCTGCACAAACTAAAAATAAGAAAATAGTAGAAGCCCCAACAACAAAAGTTATGCAAATTATCCCTAGGGAAAATAAGCAAAACTCTAACTCATCACACAAAGTTTCCAGCCCCAAAATTTCACCAAGTCCTAAGATTGTTGACATAAAGATGAAGTTGATCAAACAACAAAAGATGCACAAAAATATGTTTCTGTAAAAACAACAAATTCTACTAAAACAACAAACTTATATTCCAAAACATCCACTGTTGATCCAAAATCAACAAATCCAAAAGTTGTCATTGCAAAAACAACTTTTAATAACTCAAAATCTGAAAAAACATCCACTGCTTCTCAAACCACTCCTGAAAAGAAAACTAGGAGCAGTAAGACACAATAAAATCAAACAGAAAATGAAAACATAACTGTAGAAAAACAAGATAAACCTACTCAAACTATAGTTACTAAGGAAAGTTACTTCAAATAAGTAAATCACAACCTTCATTCAATATACAAACTGAAATTGCAAAGTTAAAAATACTAATTACTTTGACAGAATTGGAAAAACATGATTTTTATAAAACAACAATCACTGAAACATTAAACATGAATGATGGAGAAGACTCTGTAAACTTGAATGATGATCAACCAGAGTTGATTTTTTACCCTTATGTGAATGGAAAGCATCAATATGGAGCAGTTCCTCCATTTTACATCAGTTTAACTGTACATGACCAAATTTTACACAACGCAATGTTAGATTCAGGAGCTTCACATAATCTAATGCCCAAAGAAATAATGGAAACCCTAAAATTAGACATTACAAGGCCTTACAAAGATTTATTTTCATTTGATTCAAGAAAAGTTAAATGTCTAGGTTTAATTAAATATTTGTGTGTTACATTAGTTCAATATCCACGTAAAAGTGTACTCATGGACATTGTAGTAGCTGATATCCCACCCAAATATGGAATGTTACTATCTCGCTCATGGGGAGCAAAATTACAGGGATCTCTACAATTGGACATGTCATATACTACTATATCAGTTTTTGGTCAACCAAAGAAACTCTATAGGGAAACATTGATAAAATATATGGTAAGTAGTGCAGAAAGATTAATAAATTACCCAATTTATGCTACACCTACTGACCTAGATTCCTTCATCTTATGTAACTTTGAAACTGATAATGAAATCAAAACTGAACTAAAGGACAAAAAGAAAATAAAAAACAATGACAATATCTTTCATGAATCTTTATGGCATTTAGATTTTCATGGCTCATTAAACAAGTTAGGAGTAGGAGCAGGAGTTTGGATAACTAATATTGAAAAGAATCATGCATAAAGCCATGCGTTCAGACTGAATTTTAAATGCACCAACAATATGGCTGAGTATGAAGCCCTCATTTTAGGACTCCATATTATCAAAAACTTAGGAGGTAAGAGAATAGCAATAATGGGAGACTCAGAGTTGATTGTAAAACAAATTAATGGTGAATATTCTGTTTACAATCCTAAACTAGGCCGATATAGAGAGACTGTATTAGATTTGATTGATGATTTGTTGGAATGTAATTTCTCTTTAATACCAAGAAAGAAAAATTTACAAGCACATTCTTTAGCAACTTTTTCTAGTACTTGTAATTTACCTTTTCAGCCCAATCATAAATATTCTACAGAAGTAAAACATAGACCAATAATTATAGACAACCTCAAATATTGGAAAATTTTCTTACAAGACCAATAGATCTACCATTTTATGAATAATTAAGGTGAATTTCAGAATTGTAAAATAGACACAAATTGTACATTAGATCAAGATTTAGATAGTGAAATAGATTTGAATAATGTGGATGTAAATAAAGTAAATTTTGCTAGACCAAGTAATTTTAGTCAATCAGATATAGATAACTTAGAGAGAGTATAAATTGATAAGATAATTGATGATGAATCTGAAATATTAAATCTCAAAAATTAATTTCTTAACAAAAGGTTTAACTCCTTTAGAAGATTTATTTGACTCAAATGATGTTGCTAGAAAACCCAAAATGGAGCTACTTACATCTGACATTGAGGAATGCAGCATAGGCACAGAGTTAAAACCCAAGATGATCAAACTTTCCAAAGCCTTACCTTAACAAGAAAAAGAAAAATATATTGCTCTTTTCAAGGAATTTCAAGATGTTTTTGCTCGGAGTTATGAGGACCTAAAATCCTATGACACCAACATAATTCAGCATAAAATCCCTATAAAAGAAGATCAAAAGCTTTTTAAAAAAAATTTAAGAAGGATCAACCCTATGTTAATGCCTTTGAATTAAAAAGAGGTAAAAAGAATGTACGATGCACAGATAATTGCACCAATCAGATATTCTGATTGGGTTTCTAATTTAGTTCCAACCAGAAAAAAGACAGGAGACATTAGATTGTGTTGATTTTAGGAATATAAATAAAGTATCCTTAAAAGATAATTATCCTTTACCAAAGATGTATCACATTTTACAAAGGGTAGTTGGTTCTTCTAGGATTTCACTTTTAGATGGATTTTCAGGATACAACCAAATTTTAGTCCAACCAGAGGATCAAGCCAAAACATCTTTTACTACTCCTTGGGGAACTTTTATGTATGTAAAAATTCCTTTTGGTTTAATGAATGCAGGGGCTACCTTTCAAAGAGCTATGGATATAGCCTTTGCAAAGTAAATTCATGAATTCTTAGTGATTTACTTAGATGACATAACTGTATTTTCTAAGACTGGTTATGAACACTTGGATCATCTTAGACAAGTCTTTATTAAATGCAGAAAGTTTGTCATCTCATTAAACCCTAAGAAAACCTTATTTTGACTAGAAGAAGGCAAGTTACTAGGACACATAATATCTAAGGAAGGAATTAGAATAGATCCTACCAGAATATAAGCAATTCTTAACATTAGTCCTCCAAGAAACATAAAAGAGTTACAAGCTTTTCTAGGAAAAATTAACTTTTTAAGAAGATTCATTTCCAATTTAGTTGAAATAATTAAAGAATTAAACAACATGCTTAAAAAAGATTAATTTATTAAATGGACTATTGAGGCCAAACAATCATTTGAATCCATCAAATAGGCCTTAACCAAAACCCCAATCCTTATAAGTCCTTACTTTAAAAATGATTTCATCATTTTTTCATTTGCTTCATAACACACCATTGTTACAGTTTTACTGCAGAAAAATGACCAGGGTTATGAGCAGCCCATAGCTTTCTTTAGTAGAACACTTAGAGATGCCACCTTGAAATATAATATCATGGAGAAACAGGCCCTAGCTTTGATAAAGGCCATCAAATATTTCAGAGTGTACATTCTTTATCCTCACATCATTGTCTATGTCCCAAATGAAGTAGTAAAAGACATTCTAACTCAGGATGGTCCTGATGGTAGAAGAGGTAAGTGGATTGCTACAATTTTAGAATATGACATAGAGATAAAACCAACAAAACTGATAAAAGTTCAAGGTTTAGCCAAACTCATGGTTGAATAAAATTGTCATGCCTTAGACATAAATTTTATTGCCCAAGTAGATGATCAAGAAGAGATGGCCACTCCAGAGATCAGTAAAGCCTTTTCAGATTCACCATGGTATGCAGATATCATATTTGTATTACTGAACTTACAAGCTCCTCCTGGATTATCAAGAACAAAAGCTAGATTTTTAAATCTTAAGGCAGTAAGATTTTGTATATTAGACAAGGTACTTTTTTGAAAAGATCATAGTGGGATTTTATTAAATTGTTTGTTAAAAGAAGAAGATGACAAAGTATTACAAGAATTTCATGCAGGTGATTATGGAGGGAATATCTACTCGAAGACTACTGCAGACAAAATCCTAAGAGCTGGTTTTTACTGGCCTACTTTGTTTGCAGATGTTAAAAGGTATGTGACCTCCTGTCACAAGTGTCAAATATTTGAGGGTAAGAAAAAGTTGTTACCCCTGCCCTTAAAGCCCATTTCAACTGAAATGCCATTTCAACAATGGGGTCTTGACTTCATTGGAGAAATTCACCCCCCATCATCAGCCCAACATAAGTGGATTCTGACAGCCACTAACTATTTTACCAAGTGGATTGAAGCCATACCCTCTAGGCAAGCCACAGACACTGTCATTATATCCTTTTTAGAAATCAACATACTTTCAAGATTTGGATGTCCCAAAAATATTATTACTGACAATGCATTTGCATTCAAATCTAAAAATATGATTGACTTTTTCCATAAATATCACATTACCCTAGGCCATTCTACTGCATACTACCCACAAGGTAATGGTTTAGATGAATCTTCAAATAAGAGCCTTGTAAACATCATAAAAAATTTACTTGAAGATAACAAAAAGACTTGGAACAAGAAGTTAGTCAATGCCTTATGGGTAGATACACTTACAACCAAAAACTTTATTGGTACATCTCCTTACCAGCTTGTCTATGGAATGGATGTTTTTTTTCCATCTTCCTTAGGAGTACCAGTAATGAAGATTATCCAAGAATTAAAAGTTGAACCAAATGATATACAAAGAAGGATAAATCAAACCATTCAATTGCAACAAACAAGAGAAGAGGTTTACATTAAGTCAGAAGTTATCCAAGATAAGATAAAGAAATTTTTTGACAAAAAGTGTAAAGAAGATGATTTCTACATTGGAGACAAAGTGTTAAAATTGGATTCAAGAAGAGGAGACAAAGGTAAACATGGAAAATTTGATTTTCTATGGAAAGGACCTTATGTTATTTATGGTTACAGAGGTAACAATGGTTTCTATCTGAAAGAAATGGATGGATCAAATATGCTATATGGACCAGTAAATGGCAGAATGTTGAACCACTACTACTCCTGAGATATAACAAATAGTTAGTTTCATTTATTTTGACCATTATACATATACATTGAAGATTTTAGAATGGATTGGATGTTTTCCTAACAAATTTGAAGCCCGAAGAGAAGGCCCTAAGCTTTGAGAGGTAAAATATCATAAGTATGAATAATTGTAGAGATCAGAAGACACTTACAGGGTCATCATAATCAAAATTCAAAGGCAACTAGTCTTAAAGTTCTTGACGTTTCACGAGAAAATGCCATCCAATGTGGAGCCACTGTTAGGGTCCTATAATAATAGGATTCATAATTTTTGAATTGACTTTGATAGTCTTTTAAATATGTACATACCTTGCTTTCTGCAAGTTTTTTTCCCATATTTGAAAATAATAATAAAAAATGAAAAGAGGGTAAAAGTCCTAAAAGAAAGATCAAAGGACTTAGAAAATAATAGACCCTAAAAGAAAAAGAGATAAAAATAAGGCCTAAAAGTGAGCATGTCAAAATGCCACTATTATTTACTTTTACTGTAAGAATAATGATTATGTGCAAATTGTTCAAAATGCCATGTCTGCTCAACTTAGTGTTCCTAAATTGATGTCATAAATTATCAACCAGGGCTAGTAAACTGCTGAAGTGAAGTGCACTATATGTGCCTAGGTATCTGTTTCTCACTACGTTGTGTTTAGTGTTTTTCAAATGTTTTTGGTTTTGTGTTCTTATTCTAAGAGGAAAAGAACTAAGTTTTGGTAAAGAGAAGTTGTTGGTCACACTAAAACAGAGCAAAACCTATTCTAAACTAAGTATGGCACTTGAGAACAGAAAATGCAAAACTTTAGCAAGAAAACTAACTCATAACATGAATTAAATAACTCATAACATGAACTCAGTCAAATTCATTCATTAGAAATATGTTGGAATAACTTGAAAAAAGGATAAGTTTAATGCAATGAGGTTCTTCTAAGTAAACAACAATCTACAATATCACAGAGAAAATCTCATCCATGGCTAGAAATTTGTTGGAACACATTTGGAAAAGATAGTCTGCAACATAGTGAGTGACTCTATTCTAAATTATCATATGTCACTGAAATTAATCCATTCTGCAACTCAAATTGTCACTACCAAGCCTCGTTCGAAAGTTAGAAATCTTTTGGAATAGTTTTGGAAAAAAGGCTATTTGTAAAATTATAAGAGATTACAGAATAGTCAAGGCCTTGAACTGATATCACTAATTCTTGTCCATATGATGATGTGTTGGAAGAGATTAATAACAAGAGTAGTTTGTAAATAATGAAGGCCTTGAAGTCTAATGGAACAGAACTAGCATACAACTAACTAATGAAACTTGAAATGCATTAAACAGAACTGAACAAGAATGCAATCAATCAAACTTGAAATACAGTGAACAGAATTGAACTAGAGTTCCATTAACCTCCAAAGTTTTACAACTAAACTAAAATGCAACTAATCACTAAAATACTATAGCTCTATCTCATTCGGTGTTAGTGATATTTTGGAACAATTCATAAGAGCAAGACTGGCTGTAACAATTGATGTCAGTGAGCATAAAAATATGAAGTTCAGAAAAAATGCAACTAGACTCTAAAACACCACAGCTATGTCTCATTCAGTGTTAGTGCTATTTTGGAACGATTCGTAAGAACAAGACTAGCTGTAACATTTGATGTGTATGAGCATAAAAACATAAATTTCAGAAAACTACTTGAATTAGGAATGAAACAAGGCTAAAGTTACTTATCTAAACAATATGCACAGAGCTTCTCGGGCAGTAGGGGCCCTCTACCACCGGATTAGCATACAAATATCCTCAAGATTTCCTTAGATCATGCAATGAAGTTGAATGTCTTTCATTAAAGAGAAAATTCTTCAGAAACAAAGTTTTACGGACTTTTGAGATCTAACAACAAAGCATCAATCTAGCTAACTATCTCTCGATCTCCCGAGTCATTCTTATAAAAGAAATACATAACTACCCTTGAGAGAAAATAGGGATAAGTGTCTTTCCCAACTAAAATCAAATTAGAACTCTGGTGGAAACCTCATACTCTTGCTGGAGACATCTGTAGAGTCCCTGTCCTGGTAGGAATCTGCTTCTTAGTTTTGATCTCTTCCACGTGCATAACCACCTATAGATTCTTGCTCAAACTTCGTAGAGAGCAAGAAATGATGGGGGAGTGTTTTGGAATTCAACCATATGCGTTTTTATTTGAAGTGACACCTATAACCTATGAGAACATGAAGATAGCTACGGAATAGGTGACTAGCTACAAAATGGCTGCATTATGTAGCTGAGTCTAGTCAAAAATTACTACAAAAACAAAACCACAAAAATATAGCAAGTCAGTCATTGTAAACATTCCTAAAGTGACTTTAATTAATCCTATTGATCATTTAAGCCTGTAATTGATAAGGGACAGGAAATGAAGTGAAATTGGGTGAAATAAAAGGACATCTTTGGGGCTCAACATACCCCCACTGCAAAGTTTCTGCATGTCCTCATGCAATCAATTCATATATTCTGAGACTTCTGCTAGAACATCTAAGCTCCTTCTTCTGGTTTTCCTGATATTCAATGGCCTCTTAGGCTTCCTTATGACCAACTTGAATCTCAAATTTATAAGTGCCCTGCTCAACTTTTTGTTTTTCTTCTTCAATTTCTCACTAGCGTTGTACAAATTTTCCATTTGTAGAGAGAGAGTTGTATTCATATCACTTTTTAGCTTAACCTGCTCCCTCAAAATTTCATTTTCATTCTTTATGTGCCTATTGAGTACTTCTAACTCATATTTGTCTCTTCTTAGTACATCAATTGCAGATTCTGATGGGCTAGGAGTTCTTCCTCTACTTTCTAAGGCTCTCTTTTCCAATGACTCAACATAATTATAGATTTGTTGTTGTGCTGGGTCTATCTCTGGAGTTTCTTCATCAAGATCCTCTTCGTACTAGTACTCAGGTGATCTAGTAGTTGGTGTCTCTTCATCCTCAATGTTTATGATTCTCGTTTGTCTAACCTCTGTTTTCTTCAATATACCTCTAAGCCTGTGGCTTCGTCTTGGTTGAGATGGTCCTTCACCTCTCTCCTTGGCATACCTTCTTATCATCTTCTCATTTTTAAGCTGTTTCTTAATTTCAGCCAATTTCTCAGAAATTATCTCCTCACTGTCCTCTTGTATGGACTTACCAGTTTTAGTTTCAACAGATTTGGAAATTTTCCTTCTCCTGCTTCTTCTTGTAATTTTTCCTTCAGATGGAGATTCCTTGGGTTCTTCAAAGTGATTCCACACTAGAAACTCATCCCAATTGTCTCCCACCTTTCTCAAATGATGTTCAATTAGGATTTTAACTAGGCCATGGTGGTACAAAGTGGTTTCTAGGAATTGAATCCTCTTTTGAACATTAGAGGCCATTCTCTTTAGACTATGAAGTAGGAAAAAAAATAAATTGATTTCTTCATCTAAGAAATGCATCATTAACCGAATATGATAAACATAGAGGGTACCGAACCTTCCCTCACAAGTTATAAACTTTTGCAAAATGAGCAACATATTCCGCCATTTACTCTTTAGTGTTGAGCTAGGAATGCCCTTCTTAAAAATGGAAATATCCATACCTGGTGTTTTGAGCATTTGCCTCCATGCCTCATTATGAAATTCCCTATTTTTGAACCATCGTTCACCTTGCCTGGGTAATTCCGTTGCTTCTGCAATGAAAGATTCTGTAATAGTGAATTTAAGATCTCATATTTCAACTTCTGCTCCATTGAAGAACCGTGCAAATGTCTTAGTTACCTCTTTATGAAAACCATTGAATTTTTCCAAAAACTGTAACCACCGAACCTGTTGTAGCATTTCTCTAATCTGTGGGTAACCCTCTAAGTATTTGGTTCGGACTGGTTCGGACCTTACTATGAGACCCATGGCTTCTCTTCTCAACCTTCAATTTACTGCTCTTCTATCCACGGTGAAAATGGTTGTTAAAGAGTTGTTTTTACCCCAAAGGTGCCTTCTCTGTTTATGCATTAGGAATTAGCTACGGAAGGATGACATGAAGAGGTTATAGAATGAGTGAAGTTTGGTGAGGGTAATTCACACGAATTAATGAGTTTGAGAGCCATCATGGAAGAAAATACCACGGAAACATCTCGTGAGAAATTCAAAATCATCACTGAATACTTCGGCTAGTGACGTGACCGAATAGGTCACTTCAGTACTTAACTGTTAAGTTTTAAATGATGATTTGAAATGGCGGAATGGAAGGGATTTTGTCCAAATTTTTTATGATAGGTTTAATAGGAATGATCAACACAAATAATCAAAACAACCTTTTGAAACATACATGACTTAACTATACTATAACTTTCATATTCTGTCATCATAACAATTTCACAACTTTACCTTTGCCTTTCCTTTAATTTTTTTTTTTTTGTAGTTTTGATATGCTTTGTCCTCTGAAAATCATTGATTCTTCAGTCTTCATAATCCCTTTGATTTTTCTTGTTGACATAGGTGTGCAGGGTCAATTTGTTGCTGAACAAGTGGTTGCTGGATAATTGCCTTCAGGATATCTGGCTGCAGAATGTCTAGCTGGCTGCAGAATGTCTTACTGGCTGCAGAATGTCTGACTACATAATATACCTGTAGAAGATTTGAAACATGAAATGATTTAAAACATGAATGGAATTTTTTATGAAGTGAATTAGAATGGATTATGAAATATGGTGAAGTGGAGCATGAGTGAGGTGAAATGTAATGGAATGAAATGGATAATAAATGTAAAGTGGAGCGAAATATGAAAAGTGGTCTACAACTTATGATTTGTATTATTCCATTGCAGAAATAGATCAAATTTAGAAATCTGAGATGAAAATGAGATGGACCATGGAATGGAATGAATGAAGTATGGATGAATGGAGTGAATGAAATATGAATGGAGTGAATGAATTATGAATGAAATGAGACATGATGGAGTGAAATGGATCATAAGTGGAAAATAGGTCTGCACTTATGATTTTATGATAGTTGCTTGCAGAAAAAGAACAAATTTGAAAAGCTAAAGTGTCAGAAGGATTATGATTTTCACTTTATCTTTTCTGTATAAACATGCTAATCAGTGATTAGTTTTCATGTTATACTTTATTTTTATTTTTATTTTTATTTTTTTTTCATGTATTTGAATTCAGAAAATTCAACTAAGTTGATGAAGAAGAAAAATTCTTCTTCATTAACTTCACATCACTATTTTCCTGGAATCTCTCGACAAATTCTTCTCTTGAAAGTGGCTTATGATATAGCTTCAATCTATGACCATTTAAATGAAAAGTGACCTTCTCTTCATCTATTGGCCTGATTTTTATCGCTCCATTGTCAAAATTTCTCATAATTTCATATGGCCCAAGCCAATGTGTTTGGAATTTACCTTGAAAATATTTGAACTTTGAATCAAACAAGAGAGCCCAGTCACCTTCTTTGAACTTCTTTTCCTTGATATACTTATCATGCCATCTAGTCCTTTGCTGCTGGACTATACTTGTTTTCTGAACTGCATCTTGTATGATCTCATCCAACTCATTAATCTGCTCCAATCTGTGCTTTTGTGCCTCTGTTAGATCAAGTCCTAGCTGAACTGCCATTTTAAAAGTTTGAATCTGAAACTCTATGGGAAACAAAACTTGTTTTCCATAAACAAGTTCATAAGGAGTATGACTTGTTGTGCTTCTCCATGTAGTTCTATAGGCCCACAAGGCTTCAGGAAGCCTATCTACCCAATCTCTTCTATGTAAATGGACAGTCTTTGTTAGGATCCCTTCAATAACCTTATTAGTAGATTCCACTTGACCATTTGCTTGTGGATGATAGGGAGTAGATTTTCTTTGTCTGATTTTGTACCTCTCCATCATTTGTTCCACTAGCCTTGATGTGAATTGAGCTCCTTGATCTATAACAATTTCTCTTGGGACACCAAAACGAGTAAAAATATCCTCAAAAAGAAAATTAACTACGGATGCTTCAGTAGCAGAAAGTAATGGCTTGGCCTCTACCCATTTGGTAACATAATCAGTGCAAACTAATATATATTTATTTTGTCTTGATGGAGGACTAATAGGTCCTACAAAATCTAAAGCCCATTTTTCAAAAGGTTCAATATGTACCTGAGGCTGAAATGGCATCTCACTTGAAGGAGAAGGTTTCCCTACCCTTTGGCAACTGTCACACCTTTTGACATGCTCTTTAGCATCTTTAAAAAGGGATGGCCAATAGTATCCTAGATGAAGGACCTTATAAGCTTTCCTTTTATCAGAAAATTTTCCGCCACAAGGTTCATCATGACATGCCTTGAGGATCTCAAGCATCTCATCTTCCCGAACACATATCCTAATGATAAAATCTGAACCTGTTTTGTATAACTCATTAGCAACCCATGAATATTTTGCACTGTCATAAATGATCTTTCTTTTGTCTCTTGCATTCATTATTGAAGGAAATTTCCCTAAAACTAAATAATTAGCAATGTCAGCAAACCAAGGAGTATGAGTAGAAATTGAAAAAAGATATTCATCGGGGAATTGATCTTTAACTAGGGTGTTGTCTTTGATGTTTTGGAGTCTAGATAGGAAATCAGCTACTGTGTTTTGTTTTCCAGGCCTATCTAGAATGGTAATGTTGAATTCCTGTAAAAGCAATAACCATATTATAACTCTGCCATTAGTAATTGATTTTTTCATTAGATATCTAATTGCAGAGTGATCTGTGTGAACAAAAGTTTCATAGCCTGTTATATAGTGTCTGAATTTTTTTATGGCATGAGCAACAGCTAAAAAAAAAATTTTAGTTACAGTATAATTTAACTCTGAAGGAGTCAAATTTTTACTTGTATAGTAGATGGCATAAGGAATCAGTTCTTTTTGTCCCAATACTGCTCCTAAAGTTGTATCTGAGGCATCTGTTGAAATATGAAAAGGTAACTTCTAGTTAGGTCCCCTTAAAATAGGTGCTTCAGAGATTTTTGTTTTCAGGGTCTCAAAGGCTAACTGGAAATCAGGATTCCACTTGAATTCACAGTCCTTGGTAAGTAATTTGAAAAGTGGAGATGCCATCTTGGTGAAGTTTTCTATAAACCTTCGATAATATCCTGTAAATCCTAGAAAACTCCTAACATCGTTTTGACAACTTGGAATAGATAAGTTAGAGATGACTTCAACTTTTGACTCATCAACTCTAATCCCATCCCCTGAAATGTGATGTCCTAAAACAATTCCTTCAGAAAACATCATAAAACACTTCTCATGACTTAGTGAAAGATTTGCTTCTGTACATCTCTTTAAAACTTTTTCCAAGTTTGCTAAGGCTTCTTCAAATGTGTTTCCATAAACTGTGAAATCATCCATATATACCTCTACACAATCATGTATTAGATCTGAAAAAATTCCTAGTACTGCCCTTTGAAATGTTGCAGGTGCATTGCATAATCCAAATGGCAATACTCGGTAAGCATAGTTACCCCAAGGACAGGTAAATGTGGTTTTGTCTTGATCTTCAAGTGCTACTTGAATTTGTTTATAACCACTAAACCCATCTAAAAATGAGAAGTACTTTTTGCCAGCTAATGTATCTAACACCTGATCTATGAAAGGTAGGGGAAAATGATCTTTAAGAGTAGCTTTGTTTAATTCTCGGTCGTCAATACATACCCTCCATTTACCATTTTTCTTTGGCACAATTACCAAAGGAGACACCCACTGACTATCTGAAATGGGATAGATAAATTTGACATTTAATAATTTCTGTAATTCTTCTTTAACAATTTCCGTAAGATTTGGATTCATCCGTCTTTGAGGTTGTCTGATTGGTATACAATTTTCCTCTATGTAGATGTGATGAGTGCAAGTCTTGGGGCTTATCCCTTTCATATCAGTGTACTCCCATGCATATGCAAAAGAATGTCTCTGTAATATCTTGACTAACTCTTCTTGTTGAGATTTCTCTAGGTCCTGTTTATGTTTAAAGTTTTTCCTGGAAATATCTCAATTGTAGAGCTGCCAAATTTATCCATGGAATAGAGAGACATCTGTCTTGATGATAAAAATTCAATTTTGGATTCTTCTTGAAATTGTTCATGTTTGTATTCTGAAGAGGATTCAAATTTTTCTAAGGTATTCAGAATCTGGCTATCTTCACTAATTTCTAAAATTGTGAAGAGAGGTTGTAAGTCTTCTTCATCCTCTATCCATTGAGTATCATCTAATTTTGTAATTGTTTTTGCTGGAGGATACAAGGTAAATTTCTTGGTTGAACTACCATCAGAGATGTACATATCACCGGATCTAAAATTAATGAAAGCATCAACTGTAGCTAACCAAGGTCTTCCTAATATAATAAGATGCCCTCCTAGATTACTCTTAGGAGTTAGGATCATAAAATCCACAGGATACTCCCAAGAATCTAGGGACACTGGAATGTCTTCTATTACCCCATCAGGTTTGATCACAGATCTATCTGCTAATTGTAATAATGTGGGTGTAAAAAGAAGATTAGGAAGTTTTAGTTTATCCATGATTTGTCTACTCATGATATTGATTGTTGCTCCTAAATCAATAAGTGTGTTTTGGATCTCAGTTCCATTGATGTGTATTTTAACAACTGGATTTCCTGGGTCTAGATACTTTGGAATAGAAATCTTACCCATCATGATGTCTGCTATTTTTCCTGCCAGTTGAATTTTCTTTGTCTCTTTGATTCTTTTTCCTATTTTTTTCATGCTCAACTCCTTTATTGTCTTTGCTAAGATTGGAATTTCCTTGATAGCTTGTAATAATGGAATCTTAATACAAAAATTTCTCAGCTCATCTAGGAAATCATAATTAGGCACCATAATTTGTTTTTCTACACCCCTATCAATTTGTAATCTTTCTGGAAAGGGAGGTGTAGAAGTAGATGTTGATGGTTGCTCTAATATAGGAGTTGAAATTATTGGTTCTTTTTGTTTTGATTTTTCAATGTTTGGGTCTTGGAAAGGTGTGTTCTCTTCAAGACTTTTATTCACCAGTAGAGAATCTTCCTCAGAGTTGTTTTGCTCTTGTATGATTACAGAAGGTTTCTTCTTTTCAAGTATTCTTCCAGACCTAAGTTGAACATCACTAAGGTCTAAAGGAGTAATCAAATAAGTTGGAAACTATTGGCCTTCTATCATGTATGTGTTCTGAGGATTTTTATTGTTGGGGTTTGGTATGGGTTGAGCAGGTAACTGATTTGTTTTCTGAGGAAATGGTAATGGAAGTGGTGGATTTTGATGTTGTGGATTTTGAGGATTTTGTTGAAAATTCTGTTGAGGAGGGAAATGTGGATATGGTGGATATTGATAGTATTGAGAGTATCTTCCATAGGGATTTTGTGCTCCTTGTGCCCAAGTTTGAGATTTATTTTGGAATTGGGGCCAAGGTTGCTGCCAAGAATTCCAATTTGGTGGGGGTTGATTATACAGCTGATCATGGAATCCTTGTGTTTGAGGTCCTTGCCACGGCCTTCTAGAGACAAAATTGAGAGATTCTGTGGAATTTGTAGAGGTTTCTTCTTGAAAGATAGTTTTAAGACTAGGAAGTGAAGGACAACTCTTGGTCTCATGTTTTTCTGAACAAATTACACAGGTCTCTACTACTTTTGCATCCAAATGGCACTCTCTCAAGGCATGCTTCTTTCTACATCCGGGACAAAAGATTGCTAAGGCATCAGATTCAGTTTTCTGCTTGTTTTGTAACTTAAGGGTGTCTATTTGTTCACTAAGACTCCCCAAAATATCAAATTTGAATTCATCAAGCATATGTCCTATTTCTTCCCTACTTACTTTCCCAGAAGCAGATTTACTTGCCCTTGCAAGAGCAGGGTCTCTTGGTCCTTTTACAGTTTTAGATTTCCCTCTTGAAAGGTTGATACATAATTCAACTATTTCAGGTAATGTGAGTTGAGATATATCCCCTTTTCCCATCATGTTAAGGATATCTAACCATTCATCCCTAATTGTCTTCAATAAGAGAGCTTTCAAAGTGTCTTGATCTAAGTTTTCCATTTTTTCCCTTTTGATGTTATAGTTAAACCTCTCCAACAAATCTTCCAAATTTTCATCCTCTTTTTGTAACATTTTAAACACTTCCTCCTTATGGTTGACTGGCATACAGTAATCCAAATACCTCTCTAGAAATGTCTGTTTCATGTCTTCCCATGTCCTAATAGAACTTTTGATCAAACTCATAAACCATTTTAATGCTGCTCCTTTCAATGTTGAAGGAAATAGTTTAAGTTTTTGAGCATCTTGTAAGTAGTCATAGGTTCTACATAGGACTTCAAATTCAAATAGGAAGGTTTCAGGATCTTCAATTTTGAGTCCATAAAAGTTTGGAAGGACAGAGGGTGAAATGTTTTTCATAGTTGCATTGGTTTCTTCATCTACTATAGGAAACCCAAAAGAGCTTCCCATTTCTCTTCTACCTCTTCCTCTGCCTCCTTCTCCTTCTACACATCTACCTCCTTCTCCTCTACCTCTACCTCTACCCCCTCCAAATAGTGTGTGTTCTCCATTAAAGACTCCTCCTCCCCCTTCTTCTGCCATAGTTGATTCTTCTGTGGAAGTTGAAAAGTTTATGTCCCTAGCAGGGGTCCCTGAATCTTCTTCTAAGACAGGTTCAGTGGATAAAGTGGAAGGTCTTTCTAATGGAATATCTGATCTTAAGTTATCTGTAAGTCTAGGATCAGTAAAGGATGGAATGTGGGTTTGAGTTGGAGGTGTGCTGGCTCTTGATCTTGATGAAACAAGTGGTGTTCTAGAAATCAAGCTTCTGCTTCTTATGAATCTACCCCTTGAGTCTCTTTCTCTACACATGTCATTATTTTTAGGAGGTAAGAAACAAGGCTACCTAGTTACACTTCCCCGGCAACGGCGCTAAAATGTCTGCTCAACTTAGTGTTCCTAAATTGATGTCATAAATTATCAACCAGGGCTAGTAAATTGCTGAAGTGAAGTGCACTATATGTGCCTAGGTATCTGTTTCTCACTACATTGTGTTTAGTGTTTTTCAAATATTTTTGGTTTTGTGTTCTTATTCTAAGAGGAAAATAACTAAGTGTTGGTAAAGAGAAGTTGTTGGTCACACTAAAACAGAGCAAAACCTATGATAAACTATGTATGGCATTTAAGAACAGAAAATGCAAAAATTTAACAAGAAAAATAACTCATAGCATGAACTCAGTCCAATTCATTCATTAGAAATATGTTGGAATAACTTGAGAAAATGATAAGTTTAATGCAATGAGGTTCTTATAAGTAAACAACAATCTACAATATCACAGAGAAAATCTCATCCATGGCTAGAAATTTGTTGGAACACATTTGGAAAAGATAGTCTGCAACATAGTGAGTGACTCTATTCTAAATTATCCTATGTCACTGAAATTAATCCATTCTGCAACTCAAATTGTCACTACTAAGCCTTGTTCAAAAGTTAGAAATCTTTTGGAATAGTTTTGGAAAAAAGGCTATTTGTAAAATTATAAGAGATTGCAGAACAGTCAAGACCTTGAACTGATATCACTAATTCCTGTCCATATGATGATGTGTTGGAAGAGATTAATAACAAGAGTAGTTTGTAAATAATGAAGGCCTTGAAGTCTAATGGAACAGAACTAGCATACAACTAACTAATGAAACTTGAAATACATTAAACAGAACTGAACAAGAATGCAATCAATCAAACTTGAAATACAGTGAACAGAATTGAACTAGAGTGCCATTAACCTCCAGATTTTTACAACTAAATTAAAATGCAACTAATCACTGAAATACTACAGCTCTATCTCATTCGGTGTTAGTGATATTTTGGAACAATTCATAAGAGCAAGACTGGCTGTAACAATTGATGTCAATGAGCATAAAAATATGAAGTTCAGAAAAAATGAAACTAGACTCTAAAACACCATAGCTATGTCTCATTCAGTGTTAGTGATATTTTGGAACGATTCGTAAGAACAAGACTAGCTTTAACATTTGATGTGAATGAGCATAAAAACATAAAGTTCAGAAAACTACTTGAATTAAGATTGAAACAAGGCTAAAGTTACTTATCTAAACAATATGCATAGAGCTTCTCCGGTAGTAGGGGCCCTATACCACCGGATTAGCATACAAATCTCCTCAAGATTGCCTTAGATCATGCAATGAAGTTGAATTTCTTTCATTAAAGAGAAAATTCTTCAGAAACAGAGTATTACGGACTTTTGAGATTTAACAACAAAACATCAATCTAGCTAACTGTCTCTCAGTCTCCTGAGTCATTCTTATAAAAGAAATACATAACTACCCTTGAGAGGAAATAGGGATAAGTGTCTTTCCCAATTAAAATCAAATTAGAACTCTGGTGGAAGCCTCGTACTCTTGCTGGAGACATCTGTAGAGTCCCTGTCCTGGTAGGAATCTGCTTCTTAGTTTTGATCTCTTCCACGTGCATAACCACCTATGGATTCTTGCTCAGACTTCGTAGAGAGCAAGAAATAATGGGGGAGTGTTGTGGAATTCAACCATATGCATTTTTCTTTGAAGTGACACCTGTAACCTATGAGAACATGAAGATAGCTGCGGAATAGGCGACTAGCTACAGAATGGCTGCATTCTATAGCTGAGTCTAGTCAAAAATTACCACAACAACAAAACCACGAAAATATAGCAAGTTAGTCATTGTATACATTCCTAAAGTGACTTTAATTAATCATATTGATCATTTAAGCCTGTAATTGATAAGGGAAAAAGAAAATGAAGTGAAATTAGGTGAAAGAAAAGGACATCTTTGGGGCTCAACATGCCACAATCCATGATCAGTTAAATAGTTTAATCTTAAACTTTTCATGTTTTGAATTCCATGTTTTAGATAGAGAATAAAGATATGTCAAACAGTTTAAACTTGCAAATCAGTAGATAGTTAGAGAATAAATTAGGAGCTCAACAGTTTAATCTAAGCCCTCGGATGAAAAAAATTTAGAATTAGATAGATTTATTTCTTTAAAAGAAAAATGGATTTAGGGTTGCAAGCTTAAAGGCACCCGTGCAAATGAAGTAAAAAAATGTTAGAATAATGATGGGTAGGTAGAAATCAGTTGTGCAAGACATGTAATAAAGCATCATCGGGAAAAAATTACTAATTTCCCCTCCCCCACAATGATCCACTATTCTAAACCTTCAGTCAAAGAGGCTCAGAGCATTTCTCTGACTTCTATTGGGACCAAACCCAAGGCTTAATGACTGATTGGTTAAAAATATTAGATTCCCTACATAAAACCCATTTCATCAGCATATTCACCCTGTTCCAAAACTATGATCCATTTTCCTATGCAAAACACCTTTTGTTGCTTAGTAAAAGTAAAAACCATACTTAATTAATTTCATTTTCATTCAAAAAACACTCAAAAACCCATAAAATGCATTTTATCCTAAGTTCATGTGTAAAAAATCAAAATGGGACAAAACTATGCTTAATTGCCTATTTTACACTTTACTTGGTTTAAATACTATGTATTTTAATTCATTTCATTCATTAATTCTCCATTTCATATTAATTTCTAACCTATATTATTAAAACCCTTATATAAAACCCCTCTCGTATATATTAATTTCTTTACATATTAATACCCCTAAAGACCCACTATTTAAAGTTTAAACCTGTGTTTATTTATCCCACATGCTAAATAAAATCATGGCCCACTTCCCATAGGTTTAAACATATTTTATATTCTAATCCCGCCCCCTATGGTTTTAAAACTATTGTTTAAAGGTTTTATTTACCATATAATAAATCACGTGCCATTGGTTATTAACGCTCGTTAAATTTTTTATTTAAAACATATAACGTTACCCTCGGCCAATCAAATAAAACTCGACTTTATATTAAAAAAACATACATTTTTTAATATAAAAACATATCCCGCTGCATTAACAAACCCCGGACCCCACCTATTACCGCCAGGCAACTCCAAGATGAAATCTTAACCATTCGCATCAAATCCATATAATCCAACGATCGAAATGCCATATCGCAAATTAAGTTGCGCGACCATAACATTTATCCAACCACGCGAAATAGGTGGTTTCACCTCTTTCTCTCTCCTCCACATGGCCGAATGTTATTGGATTACATTCGATCCAGAAACACCATTTACCACTTATTTTCTATGTGATAATCATCTACGGTTTTCGCCTTCGAAGACTCAAAACCACCATTTGACTCGATGTCACCGCCATTAATTGCAGGCTATTCTAAACCTAAAATCGCATAATAAACTTCTAAATTGTCCTATTAAGTCATTTTTCTACGCTATTTCACTGTATGCATCCTATCGACTCAGAAAACTAAGCCTGTGGTTTGTTTTAAAATCCAGAACCTACGAAAACCCGTATTTGTTGCCAAAAGACTTCAGAAAGCTTCCGGAAACCTTTAAAAGATACCAGGGACCTGTCAAAACAACTCAGAAACTGTTACAAAGACCTATACCTGTGCAAACAGGTATTTTCCAATAAAAAGCGAACCTGTATTTGTTTGAAAATAATTTTCTGAAGGAATTGAATACAATAAAGAGCTTATTTACTCCAAGAAAACTTCTAGTTCCCCAAACAAACAAACAAAAAAGCTAAAACCATGTCAAAATTTTCATAAGACCCTATTTTAATACTGCATTCAATTTTAAAGAAAAAAATCGAGTTTATTTTAGCTTTTGCAGACTTATAAGACTCCCTAATTTTCTAGAAATCCTCTGCAAGTAACCCCAACCCTCTGTGCCCGATTTGAATCAATTTTTAGCCCAATACTTATTGAAAAAAGCATAAGAAACCTCCGTTTCTTGTTTTATAAACTTGTGAGAGTCTAAAGTACAATTTGAAGTTAAAATTAAAGGTTGAAATCCAAGGAAAGAACCAAGTTGTACCTATTTTATCCAAAAAACCTCCGTTAAAAAAAAAAAAACTTCTGTAAACCATTTAATCTTACAGAAGAATCCAGAATGCCCTAAAAACAGAGTTTCAGTTATCCAAGCCTAAAAATTGTCAAAATCCAATCCAGCTATGTCCTCCAAGACTGCAATCATTGTAAATGGTTGACAATCTTGAAGACACCAAAAATCTAGCTCAAATCAATGCTAAAACTCATGAGCAAAGGGCTAACAAATTAAATACTGAGCTGAAGAATCTACAAAAAGATTTGTTATTGAAAGAGCTAATTTCTCATGTAAAGAATCACTTATGGAGTAGAATCATTGAAGCCATCAATGATGTTTGGCCATCAATCCAAGTAATATATGAACAGAGAGATTTACTTAAGGCAGCACAAGCAAAGATTCAGAAAACAAAAGATGAGCTAGGTGACAAACCTGAGCAAGCCATAGAATTGATAAAGTTTCTCAACAGTAAAAACGAGAAGGAGTTGGAAGAAATAAAAATCACTGATAGGACAGAGACAATCCTTGAAATAAGGAAATTCCTTTCAAAGAAAAATCTGATGAAACAACTTGAAAAGAAATGTGAAAACATGAACATAGCCATAACCAATTTTATGGTTAAATTTGAAAATTGGAGGCAAAGAAGTTTGCCTAGCATTTTGGTCATTAATGACAAACTCATGCCACAGGAGGACTACAATAAGAAAATCACATAGTATGCAAAAGAACAGATGGACAAGGCATTCCTACAAGGAAGGTCTTACTCAGAAGTTTTGAAGACGTATTTTATCTGCAACATGAGATAAGAAATTTGTTTCTCATAAAACCAACATTTGCTAGATATATTGGGGCAGATGAAAACTTCAGGAGGCTGAAAAAGATACAAATTGCTAATGATGAAGCTTGGAAATCACTCACTGACTTACTATAAAATTCAAATTGCAGAGAGAAAGACAAAAACTATTTGCTGATTTTTTCAGTCAACATAATTTATTACAGCAGTAAGGCACAGAGGATAAAGAGAATCAGAGTTAAAGAGTATAATATAATGAAGATAATATTTCAAAACAGATTTGAAATATCTATGCCAGCAAAGAGGACACAAAGGCAGTCAGCGTCACCTAATCCACAAACAATTTTCTATTTTATTTGGATAAATAGGACAGCTTGCTGATTTATTGAGCAGCTATCACTATTTTGTTGTAAAGATATTTTATTTCTCCTTCGATAATTCCTTGAAGCATTCTAGGAAATTTTGTAAACAATTTTGTATAAATACTTCACTCTTTGAAGTAATATTGTGGAATAAATTGCTGAAGATTTCTATAGTCATTTTTGTTGGACTTGGAAGCTTTTCGTTGCAAATTTCAAGTAGCAGACTAGATCAAATCAACTAGAATCATATTTCATGATTCATGTGATGAGCCATTGAAGTGAAGTACTTTATACTTGTCATTGTTTATCTTCTCATGTTTTCATGCATCCATTATGTATTCTAAATTTGAATTAATAAATAGGAGTATTATTTCAGGATTTGTTAAAAGCACCTTGTCTTTATTGTATATCGTTTCTTTGTTTTCTGCCGATTTCCAGAGTAGGGAACCCTTTATTGCTCCCTCTTTCGTTTGACCTCTGTCTACTCCTTCCTTTTCTGGATCAAAGAATCCTTCATTACTCTTTATCCTAATCAAACCACTTCACCAAAACAACCTTCCAAGATCTTCAAAGACTCATCTATCTTGCCTTGAAAACATTTGACTTTTTGACCTTGATCCTAGTTCTGTCTGCTTGACTTTTGACTCCTTAGCCCAATGGACAAACAAATTTCCCACTATTCATCTCATTAAGTGATTTTTCCCACCAAACCAAACCAAATCAAAATCAAATTTCACAATCATAACTAGCCTAATATTTTATAATCAAAACAAAGTTAAATATTACAGAGAGAGCCCTCTCTGAACCCTAGGAAAGCTAGATCCTAGAGTTTAAAAGTAGGTTTGTGGTTACCTCTAGTGTTCTTAGACTTTAAATCAAAATCACGCAACTTGAGAATTACTAGAGTGATAATAGGTAAAATCACTAAATATACAACATGCCCGACATATACACAACAATAGTAGTGCACATCCATAGACCACACACTGACCCCACAAGAAACCTTGCTTTTAGTGGCTTTCCACTATCCATGCTTATCCTAGCATGCCGTAGATCACACTAATTTTACTTCGTTGATGTACCCCTCAGCATTAACTTTCCATAACACAAACATAGGCATAGTACAAGCATATAATATCAATTCATGTTCACATGATACTGACCTCATAGATCTATCAGGGTTACTCTTCCCACTTGATTCTTCATGGCTAGGAACCTCTTCATGCCATTCGCCTGCATAATAAATCATTCCTCCACAAGAATGATCCCTAGAAACCATGTCATAAAGTTACACAAATAGATAGATACATACATATATATGATCATTAGCATAAAAATATCATGATCATGTCACACAATGACATAGATACATACATATAAACACTAGCATTAAAGAATCATGATTCATGACACCTTGTCAAACACGACATACATACATACATACATGTATACATATATAAACATCAACATAATCATGATCACAACATAATTACCAAATAGCATAAGGTTAAGGTTAAGAGAACTTCCTTTATTTGTGCACACCATGCACAACATTGAGAACAAAAATTCCCAACATATCCAAGGCATCTGTTATCTCAGATCCATTTACTTTACCCTTTCCTGTTACCTTTCTCATGATTGTCTTGCTACCATCCGTTTACACCAATGGACTCAACCAATCCATCTAGCTGTCATATTCTTACCTTTCGATATGCTTACTCATGCACTGAGCTCCATTTAGTCCTTACATTACCTATTAGATTTCATTCATATATTTCCAAGCTCCATTAAATTTATCTTTCCCAACCAATTCCCGAGACTCTCAAAATATAAAATACAATCACAAGAAACAAATAAGGAGACCATGGAAAACAAATAGAAATAAGGAACCGAAACAAGTGGTATATCCATATACTAGATGTAATCAAAACCACAAATCAATTGCAACCAAATCAAAAAAGACCAAAAGAACAAGACTTTCCAATGAACACCATGACTCAATCCCCATGGTTCCTGTTATCGCCTAAATCTACCTCAGGCTGAAGGAAGGCAGAGTTCAGGGTAACATCATACCACGCTCAGTCTGGTAGCTAGCCCTACCAGAACAAGAGAGGGCTCTCTCCGGGTCAATCTTAGCGAAAAGTAATAAATAGGGCTTGAGATGACTGAAATAAAAGCTAATTTTATGCTGGGTATATAAGTGAAGGAGTTTGATTTTGTTTTTGATGGTTTTTGTTGGATCAAGGGAAAGGTAGTTTTGGGTGCGGGGTTTAGGCCTAGTTTTTTGCAGATTTTTGATTGGGGCAAGGTAGGCAATAGTTTTGATGCTTTAGCTTGAGTGGATGGATGGATCAGACTGGTGAGGAGCTGAAGAGGGAAAGAGGCTCTCAATATTCCTCCTCAAACAGATGAAAACATGAAAAAATAACCAAAAATGAAGGCAGAGCAATGCAAATCAATGAATTCTACCTTTATAACTTGTTTGTTCAGTTTAAGAAGAAAGGAGAATGAAAATGGTACACATAAACATCAGTTAACTTACAGATACATAGAGGAAAACACCATCAAAACACAGATCCACAAGGATCCCAAAGAGGGCTGCAAACCATGGTCTATTCCTTTGCTAAAATTGCAGAATGAAATGTACAATGAAGTGCTAGCAATCCCAAATGTCCAACCCTGAAAATGACTGAGAACATACATCATATAGATAAGCCTAACCCATTCCCATGCCTCTAGGGGTCGAGCTCATCATTCTAGGAGTTGTTTCAACCATATCTAAACTAGGAACTAGAAAATAGGCCATGAAACAACTTGCCTCTATATGCTAGGAAACTGATCCATTCACTCACATTTCACCTTTTGGTGAATGAATCTTATAGAACAAGTAAAAATGTGCCAAAATTACATCATGGTTATGAAATTACATCAAAGTAGATCAAAAGTTACATGAAAAAGTAAAACTGGCCAAAACTAGGCGAAATTTTGAGCTGTGGATTGAAAAATAGGCCAAAATCCTCTATGCGTTGCGCCCAAAATCTCTATGCGTAGCACAACTTTGGAGTTGTTTTTGAGGCACTTCTTTAAGTCCAAATTGAGCTCATGATAGATCTTTTTAAATCCCTTCCTGTCTACTTTCCAACCCAAGTATAATTTCTAGATTTGGTGTCCATTTTCCCCTCCAAAAGTTCAATCTCCCAAGACTGGTTCCTGTGTAAGCAAAAAGTGGCAGAAAGGCCATTTTCAAGGTGTTTTTGACCTTTTAGGCCACCCAGAACTTGATGAAATCCTTAGGCCATTCTTGAGGATGGATAAATTTTCATAAAAAATCCAAAAATACCAATTTTTCCTCCAGAAGATCTCCCAATCGTAAGCGCGCTAGGTGGCGCTACGCGTCGGGCAGAAAAACCTATTTTGTGACCAAAAAATTCAAAAATGACAAAATTTTCTCCAGATTCCTTGAAATTTGGACTGAAGGTCCCTCATGAAGTACCATGCTCAACCAAAGAAGCTTTGGCCAAGATTTGGAGTCGATCATGCCTTTTACACCTCTTCAGTGCCCTTCTCAGCCTCGCTTCCAGGATCTTGATTGCTTTACAAACATGTGTGCGTACCCAATAGTGATTCTTCATGTGCCTGAGCATTTTTTTCTCCTTATTCACCTTCTCCAACAGCTTCTCGAGATGCATGTTGACTCTCTCAAGCCAAGTCTCCCTATCGAACTCAATCTCCCGCTCGATAGGTGTCATCTCGGATGTGCTTCTTCGGGCAGCTTGTCGGTTCTCACGGATGTTTTGCAACTCCATGATCGTCTGCTGATCCTCCAACTGCTTGTTGCGTTTGTTTGGTCTCAATCTAGTCTCCTAAATTGAGTTCATTTAATTGTCAACCAGGGTTGGTAAACTGCTGAAGTGAAGTGCACCATATGTGCCTAGGTGTTTGTCTCTTAATGCGTTGTGTTTAGTGTTTTATGATGTTTTTGGTCTTTTGTGATGTTTTATGATGTTTTTGGTCTTTTGGTAGTTTTATGTTCACAAGGAAAATGACTAGAAAGCTGGTGGAAAGAAGCTAATGATTAAAACAGAGTGAAGCCTAATTGGTTGATGACAAGTGACAAATGCAAAGGCAAATACTGAAACAAAATCAAACCTAAACTATGAATAAGCAGAATACAAAGCTTGATAATGACTTTTAAGCAAATGACTCAAAACATAAACTCAACTTGTCCAATTCTTTCATCAAAGGTATTTTGAGAGAGAGCTTGAGAAATGGTCAGATAAGTATGCAAATTCTCCTAACTAAACAATTAAACAACTAGCTTATAATGATACAACATTTTATCCATGATTAGAGATTTGTTGAAGCATATTTGGAGGAAAACATTGATACCATCATAAGATCTCTACTCTAAGACTAGTTCCTAACTCTATTCTGCAACTTAGTTAATCATCACTAAACCTCGCCCAAGAGTTATAGATTTCTTTTTAAAGTAGTCTTTTGAGGAAAGGCTCTATTTATGAAGTAGTAAAGAAGTTGCAAAAGTACCTCAGGCCTTGAAATGATACTGTCTTCTGTTCATATGGTTATGAATCAATTATAGATTTGGAACAAGAAGAAGTTTGTAAATAATGAAGGTTGTTTTGTTAAGTCTAACAACTGAAGTAATCTAATATGCAGTGGATGACAACTAAATTTGGAGTGCAAATGCAATGAGTTAAGCTAAAACTGAACTTAAGATGTCACTAGTCTAAAATAGTTTTGAACTAACAAGTCATTATCAAACTCAAAACAAAATAACAGAGCATGAGTTAAATGCAATTAGACTCCGGAGTATCCTAACTAAGTTATCATGCATTAATCTATGGGATTATACAGCCTGTTTGTCCATCATGATTGGTATTTTGGAAGAGTTTCTTAGAACAATCCTGACTATACAATTCAGTGCAAATGCAAACATAAAGACTGAAAGCAATTTTAAAAACTAAGATATCACAGCTGTCTCCTACCCATCATTATGATATTTTGGAAGAGTGTTTTAAGAGCAAGGTCAGCTATGTTACTTAGTGAAAACAAACAACTAAAAACATTCATCATCACAGTCATGCTTTAGACATCATAAGGATTTTTTGGAAGAGTTTCTTCTTTTGGAAGAGTGTTTAGAACAAGTGTAACTGTGATAGTGAACAAAAGAAACTACAATTAAATCCTACAACACTATAGCCATTTCCCATTCATTATCATAATCTTTTGGAAGAGTTTTTAGAACGAGTATAACTATAGTGGCTATGAAATTAACTATGAACTCAAACTTCAAAAACGTAAAGGCAACTAAGATACTTATCTGCATTACGCAAGTAAAACCATGCAGGAGGCAGGGGCCCTCTACCACCAGACGGAATCTAATTCCAAATCAAATCAATGCTTTCAAAACAATATTGTCTTCTTCATTAAAGGAGAAATAACTTGAACAGAGCAATCTGCGTCTTCAGAAATGTAGCACAAAATCTAAGCAAAATCTGGAACAAAATCTAGCCTAGCTCTCGGTTTCCCAAGTGTTTTTATAACAAATTTACATAACAAGACTTGCAACAATTCAAGGATCATTGTCTTTCCTTATCGAAATCATACTAGGACTCTTAAAGTGGCAGTGTAAAAAGGAAAAGGACATCTGTCGTCCTATTAGAAATCTGCTTCCTTAAATGAGTTCCCACGTATCAAAACCATATCCAGAATTCGGTTTTTCCTTCATGGTGAGCAACGAACAATGTAGACATGACGTGGAATATACCCATATGTGGTTTTTCTTGAGAGGCCACCTGGAACATGCCTAAACGTGAAGACAGCTGCAGAATTGACGGTTAGCTACGGAATGTCTGCATTCTGCAGCTAGTTCCGGTCAAAATGCATTACAATGACAAAAATCACAAAACTTAGCAAGTTAGCCATGTTCATCATTCTAAAAGTAATTTAAACTAAATTCATTGATCAATTGGGTCTGGGATAACAATGGAAAAAGGAAAATGAGGTAAATTAAGATGAAAGAAAGCACAATTTTGAGGCTCAACAGCGCTGCTCCAGATATTTTATGATCCACTGATCTCTCAGCAACTTGTCATTCAATGTGTCGATCTTAGTTTTCTGCTCCTGAATTATCTCCCTCAGTTTTGAGCTTGGAGAGCTCAAATCCTCATCAAGTAATATGAAATCAGTATCATGGCCTTCGGAAGGGCCCTCCTCCTACATAGGCCTCTTTCCTCTATCCTGTACCTGTACCTATGCTGATGATGATGGCAATGAGACCCCTTCCACCTCGGTTGGAGATAGTACTCGTCGGGCTGTTGCAAACAATGCTCTCGTGCCTCTTTGATAAGTAACAAATACTGGCACACCAATGATAGGCTCTGTCTCGGGACCTTCAAACTGATGTGAAGGCTCACCCGCATCATGAACAATCTCTGGAGGAGGCTGTGGTGCTATGAAGAAGTCACGGGAAATGAAATCTTCCCATGCAATGCCCTGTAATCCAAGCTGATGTACCACAATCATCTTGATGAACTCATAATGATAAATGATGTTATGCTGCTTCTCTGGAGTCTTCTTCTGCACAAGAGTAGTCATCCTCTCTATGTTTCGGCACATGAAATATGGAATTTTCATCATCCTCACTCTCGTAAAATGCATCAACAACCTGATGTGGTATGCATAAAGGCATGATAATCGGCCCTCGCAACTGAAGTATTGGATAATGAGTCTCATCAATGGTGCATAGGATTCCTTCAGGAACTGGAATGGGAATACCCTGCTGAGCTGCCTCAGATAGCCAGGCCTGATGTATGGCTCGTAATGTACTCTATCCACCTGTTGTCTCTTGTTCCACTCCTCACCTACATTTGGTATTCATGTTGCTTGAGAAATGGTTTCTGGTGTCAAAGTGAAAGTTACACCAACGAGAGTAACATGACCATCACGCAAATGTAAAACAAACTACCGGGCTAACTCCTGATTATGTCGAATCTGAGAAATCCTCTCACAATACTAATAGCATGATTGCTCTCGGAAACAAGCCATGGCAAGTGGGCAGGCCTCCAACTGAGTCAAAGAGGTGGGTTCCTCCCTCACATGTTTACCTCCTTTACGAGGCCTTCTCGGTACATGAAGCTCTGTGGTAGAATCACTGTCTTGCTCATATGATGAATCTGTGTTCGTCATGGTGTTTGCAATGTGTATGACAACTGTATGTTTGATAGGTTGAAAATGAGAAATGAAGACTTGATGTTTTTTGCCTCCAATTACCAAATGTGTGCCAAGACTATGGGAAAGATGGACAGTGGGAAAAAAGGGTATAGTGGACTATCAAGTGAAATTAGAATGCAATAACAGTCACTTGACTGTGTTTAGGAATGTGGGGTTTGGGGATTTTGTAAATAATATGGGAGAGGGAGAGTGGTAAGGAATAAAAGGATTTGAGGGATAGGAAAAATGGAAATGAGTGATAATGGGATTATAAGGGAATAAGAGAGTGACCTTATGATGATATGACAATGATGAGAACACAGATGAAAAATGGAATGGGATGGTTTTGGCACCAAATTTCTAGTTTTAACACCCAAATTTCAAACCTTAAGAGTAGTTTTTGACCACATGAGAGGGTTTATAATTTCACCAATCAAACTTTCCAATTTCTCCCTCCAAACAACACCCAACACAAGCTAAAATCAATGGCAAGAGTTTTCAAACTTACTTGGAGCAAAAGAGATTGAATTGTTTTGGTTTTTGATGAAGCAGTGACGAAATTTTTCTTGGAGGCTCTGTGCGCCGTGTGCACACCCAGTGCACCGCGTCGGGTATATACGCCACACCAAAGAAAATTAACACTGTGGAAAATGGCTATGTGCGTCGCGACATGCCAATGCGCCGCGCCTTCTCCCAATGCGCCGCGCACACTCCAAACACAGTCTCAACTTTAAACTCACAGTTTCGCTCTTCCACGATTGCAATCGACTTCTTTGATATCTCTTGAGTGAAAATGACATGTGAATGGTGAAAATATCTTGTATAGTCATGGCTTTGATTTTTGTTTTTCAAAAACCCACTTTCTTATGTTTTAGCTTTGGCACTTTTTTCACTTTTAATACAAACTCTGTTTTTGTTTCCATTTTGACTTTTTGACTGAAATGATGAAACTTTTGTCGATTTCTTGCAGGGATGATTGGCATTGGATTTCGGCAAAGGATGATCAGGGCTGCGCCTGAAGTACTTCATGACTAAAAAACTTTAAAAATTACAAAGGATGAAATTACATTTATTACAAAAAATAAATTTGACGATTTCTTCTTCAAAAAAGAGTTTTGAAGAAGAATCATTCTCAGCATTATTGATGATGAAAATTTTGGAATGAAAACTTATTAGAAACATCCTCATGTGCCTGCTAGCATTATTTGACATGTTTGAAGACGAAACCCTAGACCTAATGACTGAAATGACTCGCTGACCAAAAGACCATCCATGACTATGAATGACTGTAAAATTGACCTTGATGCATTTTGATGAACTTTAATGATCAGACACAAACCAGCAGATACATGACATGAGGGAAAATGAGAGACAAGACCCTTCCATTAGATAATCTATGCTTCTAATGGAATGCAACTGATTGGATGAACGAGACACCTAAAATGAAATGCAACAAAGAGTTTTTGATCTCTGACGGAGGTATGACTATACCGACTCTAACAGTTCCCAATGCCTCCAAGTGAAAGCTCAACCCGATCCTTCTTTACGATTTCATGGCAATCTCCTTGCCATGCAACCCACTACATCATACAGTCATAAACACATAAATTTCAACGCATAAATAAATATAACAATACATCATTTATCTTACCTTTTTATAATTGAGTCTTATTATATGTTATCACATCAACCTGTTGTTAGTTATATAAGCAATTCAACTATTAGCTTGTCATGATAATACCAAGCATGTTTCAATGCAAATGTTCTCACATGTTCCAAATATCAATACATCCTATCTATTAACTAAAATCAACCTTTACCAATACTAACAAACATATCATAATCAACTAACATTCATAAGACATAATGCTACCACTATCACTTGCTTATATTCAAGTACATATCAATTATCTCAACACATAGTGCATTAGTGCAACCATCTTAGGACAAAATCATTTCTTTATGCAATCTCATAGACACTAACTCATAAAATACAACTAATATAACATGCAAACAACATATAGACAGCATAATCAAACATTCAAGTACAAAGTAGGAGACATAAGCAACTCATACCTTAATGTATCTTAAGGGAGGCTATCTTGTCTGCAAAATAAATCTATTTAGAATGATATAACTTCACAACACATCAACTCAACAAAAATAATATCGTGATATCCATAATAGTAACTAACTAACATGTTCACATCATAAGGTCATAAACATTTGTCGTTCGTGCATAATAACAACAATTGCACAATCAAACTAGATGAGTATGATATAATATCACAACATATTAAATCATACCATAATGTCATAACCCTAACCATTTGCATAGGATAATCCAAATGAGCATGATACATCTAACATCAATATCTTAATGCAATAACCCTAATCATCAAGCTAACTAGCATATAACAATAACAAGTTAATCATGTAACATAATCATCAACAACATATAGCATAGTCATCAAATTAAGTAACATAAAACATCAACAAATTAATCATATAACATAATGATCAAGTTAACTAACATAACACAATAACAACAATGCATACGACCATAGGTTACTGTCATTCATGACTATCTGACACATGTGCATATGACTACACTAACCAACTAGCATTTATCACACATGTAAACACAATAGCAATAGAATGACAAACATATAAGTAACCCTAATGTTTACAACAATCATGAATCACATACTTGCATGCTTGTATGTTGATATTCTCTTACCCCAAAGTCCATTATTGCAAGTTTACTTTACTGATCTGCATCTCCTACTCTATTTCAACCAACACATTAGCATCATAACATACCAATATCATCATGATGACCTAATTGCATACAATGACCTCACGATGCATGACAACATCAACCATGCCATCCTACATGGACAATACATAAGCGTGAATAACATGTGACCAAACATGAACAATGAATGCATGAATGACATGTAACGACATGTACCCAAACATGCACGAACAACACCCAAGTATGAACATCATGTAACCAAGCATAAACAAGCAATCAATGTACAACATGTAGCATCGTGTAAGCAAGCATACATGGTCAATACATTAACATGAACAACACATAACCAGTCATACACACATGATGTCACATGTACCATTGACACCAACAACTTCCCATGGCAACATCACTGTAACCATGACCAACACCATGCGTATGCAAAAATCACACATAGACCACAATCATACTACACATGCATACAACCAATATAAGAACATGATCAACACACCACCCATCAAGTCTGAGAGTTGAACCATGCTCTGATACCACTCTGTAACACCCTCTTCCCACATCTACTCGAGTAACCGACCAACTGGGGTAAACATGTGACGAGAGACTACTAATATGAGATTCAACCTCCTAGATGACCTTGAGGAAGTGGAATCAACAGAAACATGACAAAAACACCTTACACAACATCAAAAACATCCCCAGGAAGTAACCCAACCTCCTAGACCCCTAACCCCTGAGTGACACTAACTTTTTGACCCTTTTGTACAATAGCCGCAAGCATGCCAAGGCAAGGTACCGACTGGGATCCTATAGCCACAAACACAACAAAGCAAGCATGTGGCCAGGGCCCCAATTGGACAATTATGTTCTTGCAACTCCAGGATTTGTGCCACCTTTTCAGCCCCAAGGCCTAGGTCACTACCCAATACTTCATGAAACTTTAGGAAATGATAAATAACATTAAAAAAAGGTACGGAAGCAATCACATCATCGGGAACTCATCTAGACCCCTCCTAGCCATGACATGCATTTCGTCAAACATGTCACAAACATTACATCTACAGGTTTAAACATCATCTTTAAACATAGGGGTCTCTTACTTATCTGAGAATCGCTAAAAATCATTGCTCCCCCACATCATAAGCTACAATACAATATATTTGACCATAGATACATTATGTATTTATTTACAGGTAAAAATATGGATAGAGCCATACATCATCATTGATCGAGTACATTCTCATAACCATCACAATAACAACAAAAATACAACGGATATAACAACAATAAAATCCATACATAAACTAGTACATTTGCATATTGAATACTAGAGGAATGAACTCTTCATTATTGAGTGTAAAAACCAATCAGATGTGGGCCTTCCACGTTCCACCCGATCATAGATTTGTTGAACCAAGTCTCAATTTAACCAATCACCCCCATGCCATATTCCAAACATGAATGTGGGACTTCATCAAACATATCAATCAAATCAAATCCAGGGCTTCCAGAGGCCAAACCGCCTCAACCCTCAACCAGTGATTCCACCTCAAGGTCGGACATCACAACCATCATGGATTGTTCTCAATCTAATCTGCTCCAGGGCTCCAGAGTGTTTGTTTCAACCAAGGATCTAGGACTAGTAACTCAACCCCAGTTGTTTCTGGGCTCCAGATCGTTTGTCCAACCAAGGCTCCAGGACTAGTAACTCAACCCACCTAGGGCTCCAGAGCGTTTTTCCAACCAAGGCTCCAGGAACTAATAACTCAACCCAACAGCTAAAGGAATCATGAGAACCAACAAGAAAACAAACAATGGAAATAAACCCACAACACCATGGCTATCCAAGAAATGGCAAGGCTTGGAAAATCCACATGCATACACCATGCATGCCAAAACTAGTGAGGAAAAATATACATGCAACTTTGTACCTGCAATCAAAAGCCGATGTATTTTTTGATCTTGATGTCCGCTTGCACTTTCCTTCTCTTCTTTTGCCTTCTTGCTCCAAATCACCAAGTATCCACACTCCCCAAGAGTGCTCTAAGAAAAATCTAAGTATCCAAGCGTTATGAGAGAGAGAGAGAGAATAATGAGAGAGCTCCAAAAATGCACTGAAAAAAGCTTGAGAAAAAACTTACCCACTGATCCTCATAAGCCTTTTTATTAATGTGGCCTCTATTTTCTTCATTTTCCTCCTCACATGCAACCTGTGACCTTTCGCCTTCCTTTTCTCCTATTTTCCATTATTTTCATAAATAAATGTCAGTTAATGCCTCATGTCTTTCCAAATCCTTTTTCATTACCTTTGCAAATTTCATTTAGCCATAATAACCAAAATGAACATCCGCTAGGACGTTTTTCCCATAATTTAGCCTGGAATACGTGTCCCATCAATTATGATCTTATATATTTTTACATGTAGTTTTACTAGGGATGTTTTTTTTTTTTTTTTTTGACAGAAACGATGTTTTGTATTAAAATTCTTGGCATAATTTCCCATTTACAAGTTTCCAACTTTTCCAGGATAGTTCACAAGCTTCCCCCATAACCAGTGTCCATCCTTCTTTAGTTCGGACAAAATGAATCTTCCTGGATTCTTAGAGCCATTTCTTCAACGAGATTTCCCCTAACTTAAAGATACAAAAAAACTACTGAAGCAAGAAACAATAAATCATAATTCGCATCTAAGGTATTGAGTCCCTGCTTTCCTTCTCGTTCCAAACTAGTGTGCCTGCTGGGAGCAGGACAACTCTATTTGCTTCCACATCTGCATCTTTATTGTTATTTTGCAATACATGGAAGAAGCTTACCTTATGAAAGGAGCTAGTAATCTTTTTAATTCTCGTCATCAACCTGAGTAATCGAAGATCCTTTGGGCTTGAGTTCTCCACTAGCATTTTTATAATAGTTTGAGAGTCACCTATGATTTTTTATCTCTTTGATTTCGAGTTGTTGCAAAATATTGAGACCTTGTAGCAGTGCCATCCCTTCTGCTTGAGTATTGGTGTCCTGACCTAGTCCCCAAGCAAATTTGTGCTCGATTTGGCCCTCTATGTTCTTAATAACGCCTCCTGCTCCTGCATTCCCTGGATTTCCTTTTGCTGCTCCATCGAAGAACATTGAGTAGCAGGCCAAATTCTTGTCAAAACCAAACCTAACTATGACTTAGCAAAATACAGAGCTTGATAATGACTTCAAGAAAATAAATCACAACATGAACTTAACTTGTCCAATTCTTTCATTAAAGATATTCTGGAAGAGCTTGAGAAATGGGCAGCTAAGTGTAAAAATTCTCCTAACTAAGCAATTAAACAATCAACTTATAATGATACAACATTTTATCCATGATTAAAGATTTGTTGAAACATATTTGGAAAAGAAAATTTGTAACATCATAAGATCTCTACTCTAAAACTAGCTCCTAATTCTGTTCTGAAATTTAGTTTAACACCACTAAACCTCACTCAAAAGTTATAGATTTCCTTTTAGAATAGTCTTTTGAGGAAAAGCTTGTTTGTGAAATGGTAAAAAGGTTGCAAAAGTACTTCAGGCCTTATACTGATACTATCTTCTGTCTAGATGATTCTGAGTTAATATAGGTTTAGAACAAAAGAAGTTTTGTAAATAATGAAGGTCGTGGTATTTAAGTTTAACAACTAATGCAATTTAATATGCAATGGATGGCAACCAAACGTGGAATGTAGATACAGTGAGCTAAGCTAGAACTGAACTAGAGTGCTACTAGTCTATAGTAAATAGTGCTAAACTAACAAGCCATTATCAAACTTGAAATGAAATAACAGAGCATGAATTAAATGCAATTTACCTCTGGAGTGCCCTAACTAAGTTATCATGCAATTAATCTATGGGATTCTATAGCCTATTTTTTTCATCATGAATGGTATTTTGGAAGAGCTTGTTAGAACAATCCTGGTTGTACAATTCAATGCATCTGAATACAAACATGAAAACTGAAAACAAGTACAATTAAAAACTAAGACATCACAGCTATTTCCTACTCGTTATTATGATGTTTTGGAAGAGCTTTTTAAGAGTAAGATCAGCTATGCTACTTAGTGAAAACAAGCAACTAAATCCTACAGTATCACATTCATGCCTTAGTCATCATAATGATTTCTTGGAAGAGTTTACTAGAGTAAGTTCAACTGTGATAATGAATGAAAGGAATTGCAAATAAAATCTATAACACTATAGCCATTTCTCATTCATTATAATGATTTTTTGGAAGAGTTTCTTAGAAAAAGTATAGCTATAATGACTAATGAAATTAACTATGAACGCAAACTTCAAAGACTTGAAAACGAACTAAGATACTTATCTAAATTGCAAAAGTAAAGCCGCTCAGGAGGCAGGGGCCCTCTACCACCAGAGTAGCACAAAATCTAACTCAAGATCAACTCAACGCATTCAGAGAAATGATGTCTTATTCATTAAAGGAAAATAACTTAAAACATAGTATTCTCGATCTTCAGAAATATAGCAGTCAATCCACGAAATCTAATCAAAATCTAGAACTTGTCTCTCGGTTTCCCGAGTACATTTATAACAAATCTTCATAACAGAACTTGAGATAATACGGGAATCATTATCTTTTCATATCAAAATCGTACTAGAACTCTAAATATGGCAGCGTAAAGTGACAAAGGACATCTGGGCTGTCCTTGTCCTATTAGGATTCTGCCTCCTTGTGTGAGTTCCCACGTACAAAACCACGTCCAGAATTCCGTTCATTCTTCATGGTGAGCAACAAACGTTGAGGACATGATGTGGAATATACCCATGGGTGGCTTTTCCTGAGAGGACACCTGGAACATGCTTGAACGTGAAGACAGCTGCAGAATTGGGGACTAGCTATGGAATGTCTGCATTATGTAGCTAGTTTCAGTTCAAAATACATTACAATGACAAAATCACAAAACTTAGCAAGTTAGCCATGATATTAATTCTTACAGTAATTTTAACTAATTTCATTGATCATTTGAGCCTAGGATAACAATGGACAAAAGAAAAATGGAGTGAATTTTGATGGAAGAAAGAACAATCTTGGGGCTCAACATACCCCCACTGCTGACTTCTTGCATGTCCTCATGCAACTTATTCCATAAACTCAGAGACTTCTGCAAGAACATCCAACCCTATTCTTCTTCTTTGCCTGGAAGTTAAAGGCCTTATGGGCTTCCTGATGAATAAATTGAACCTTAAATTGGTAAGTGCCCTGATTAACTTCTTGTTCCTCTTTTTCAACTTTTCATTAGCCTTTTCCACTTTGTCCATTTGTAGAGACAGGGTTGAGTTCATACTGGTTTTTAGTTTAACTTGTTCCTTCAGAATATCATTCTCAGTCCTGATATGTCTATTAAGTACTTCCAGCTCGTACCTATCTCTTCTTAACACATCTATTTCAGACAGTGGAGGACTAGGGGTTCTATCTCTACTCTCTGAAGCTTCCCTTTCCAATGTTTCAACATAGTTATAAATTTCTTGCTGTGCAGGGTCAATTTTAGGGACTTCTTCATCAAAATCTTCTTCAACATCTTCTTCAATAGATGTTTCCTCATCTTCTATGTTTATCACCCTGGTTTGTTTGATCTATGTTTTCCTTAGTTTCCCCCTGAGTCTATGGCTCCTTCTCGGCTGGGATGGTCCCTCTCCTTTTTCTGTGGCAAATTTTTCTGATTACCCTCTCTTTCTTAAGCTGTCTCTTAATCTGAGTCAATTTCTCAGAGATTATTTCTTCACTGCTATCTTGAATTGCTTTACCAGTTTCAATTTTAGAGCCTCTCCATTTTCTGCTTCTCTTTGTAGGCTGATGTTCAGGTGAAGGCTCTTTTGGTTCCTCAAAGTGATTTCTCACCAAGAAGTTATCCCAAGTATCTTTTGTTTTGGTTAAATGGTGTTCAATTAGAATCTTAACCAAGCCATGATGGTATAGAGTTGTTTCTAGGAATTGGACTCTCCTTTGAACACTTGAAGCCATCTTTTTCAAACTTTGAAGAAAGAAATAGGGAAAATTAAGCTCTTCTTCTAGGAAATGCATTATCAACCTAATATGGTAAACATAGAAAGTACCATATCTACCTTCACAAGTGATAAATTTTTGTAGGATGAGTAACATGTTTCTCCATTTATTCTTTAATGCAGAGCTTGGAATTCCATTTTTAAACACAGTGACATCCATACCTGGTGATTTGAGGATATGCTTCCATGATTCATTATGAAATTCTCTGTTCTTAAACCATCTTTCTCCATGTCTAAGAAATCCTGTTGCTTCTGCAATAAAAACCTCTGTGACAGTGAATTTAATATCTCCAACTTCAACCTCGGCTCCTTTGAATGACCTTGCAAACGTTTTAGTAACTTCTTTGTAGAAGCCATTAAATTTCTCAAGGAATTGCAGCCATCCTGCTTGTTGCAGCATTTCTCTGCTTTGAGGGTATCCTTCCAGGTATTTTGTACCTATTGGTTCAGTTCTTACGATGAGGCCCATAATTTCTTCTTCAATCTTCAGATTAGTATTCTTTCTACTCACAGAGACAATGACTTCAACCTTCAAATTAATACTCCTTTGATTCACGGTAATAGTGCTTCAATCTTCAAACTGATATACCTCTGCTTCACGGTGACACTGGCTTAAACTTTCAAACTGATATACCTCTGCTCCTTGGTGACAATGGCTTCAACTTTCAAACTAATATACCTCTGCTCTCGGTGATAGAGATACCTCTATTTTACAGAATGAAATGATGAAGGGTTGGCTACGGGATGAGGTAATAGGGAGTGGTTACAAAACGAGTTAATGAAGTGAGGCGAAGAAGACAAATCAATGAGTGAAAAGACTGCAGAGATATTTTACAACGGATTAAAAAATCATCATTAAATGATTTGGCTGGGTGACGTGAGAAAATCAATCACTTCAGCATTTTAACGGCTTAGATGATGATCGGGTATTGAATTTGAAATGAAGGATTTTTATCCAAAGTTTTGCGGAGGGTATATTTGGCATGATCAATAAAAATAATCAAAACAAATTTTCGAATGATTCATAACTAAAACTATACTAAAGTTTTTTTTTTTATGATATGCCATTATAATCATAACTTTTTACCTTTGCTTTTCATCTGCTTTTTGTGGTCTTTGTATGCTTTGTTCTCCTCTGGAAATAATTATTTTGTGAGTCTTCATAATCCTTCTTGATTTTGCTTGTTCATGGATATACAAGATCATCTTGTTGCAATTCAAATGTCTGCTGATCAGTGCCTTCAGGATCTGTAGCTGCGGAATGACTGTCTGGCTGCAGAAAGTCTGATTAGCTGCAGAATGTCTGTTTAGCTGCAGAAAGTACCTGTAGAGAATTTTAATCATGGAATGGAGTGGTTTGGAATATAAATGGAATATTATATGGAATGAGTGAAGATAATTGATGAAACATGGTATAATGGGATATGTATGAAGTGAATGATGGAGTGAGATTGATTACAATTTATGAAATGGAGTGGAAAATATAAGAAATGGCCTGCAATTCATGACATGTGTTATTCATTTGCAGAAAGACATCAAACTTTAAATTTCTATATGGAAATGAGGTGGATGAAGTATGGAATGAAGTGAAGTATGAATGAAATGAATGGAATGGAGTATGGATCGATAATTAAATGGAATGAAATGAGATGGATCATAAGTGCAATGGATCTAAACTTATGATTTTGTAACAGCTGCTTGCAGAAACAAAATGGAAAAGTTAGAGTGTCAGAAAGACTCTGATTTTTACCCTATCTTTTCTGTATAAACATGCCAATCAGTGATTGGTTTTCATGTTCATACTTTTTTTTTTTTTTTTAAATTTTTTTTTTAAAGAAATGACTTCAGAAAATTTAATCAAGTTGATGAAGAAGAAAGATTCTTCTTCATTAACTTCACATCACTGTTTTCCTAGAACTTCTTGACAAATTCTTCTCTTGAGAGTGGTTTGTGATACAGCTTCAATCTATGACCATTCACAAGAAAAGTGACCTCTTTTTCATCTATTGTCCTGATTTTTACTGCTCCATTGTCAAAAATTTTAACAATTTCATATGGCCCCATCCAATGTGTTTGAAATTTACCTTGAAAATCCTTGAATTTTGAATCAAACAAGAGAGCCCAGTCACCTCCTTTGAACTTCTTCTCTTTGATGTACTTGTCATGCCATCTAGTCCTTTGCTGTTGGACTAGACTTGTTTTCTGAACTGCATCTTGTCTGATCTCATCCAATTCATTAATCTGCTCCAATCTATGCTTTTGTGCCTCCGTTAAATCAAGTCCTAAGCTGAACTGCCATTTTGAAAGTTTGAATTTGGAACTCTATGGGGAACAAAACTTGCTTTCCATAAACAAGTTCATAAGGAGTATGGCCTGTTGTGTTTCTCCATGTAGTTCTATAGGCCCACAAGGCTTCAGGAAGCCTATCTACCCAATCTCTTCTATTTAAATGAACAGTCTTTGTTAGGATTCCTTCAATGACCTTATTAGTAGATTCCACTTGACCATTTTCTTGTGGATGATAAGGAGTAGATTTTCTATGCCTAATTTTGTACCTCTCCATCATTTGTTCCACTAGCCTTGATGTAAATTGAGCTCCTTGATCTGTAACAATTTCTCTTGGGACACCAAAACGAGTAAAAATATCCTCAAAAAGAAAATTAACTACAATGCTTCATTAGCAAAAAGTAATGGCTTGGCCTCTACCCATTTGGTAACATAATCAGTGCAAACTAATATATATCTCTTTTGTCTTGATGGAGGACTAATCGGTCCTACAAAATCCAAAGCTCGTTTTTCAAAAGGTTCAATATGTACCTGAGGTTGTAATGGCATCTCACCTGAAGGAGAAGGTTTCCCTACCCTTTGGCAACTGTCACATATTTTGACATACTCTTTAGCATCTTTAAACAAGGATGGCCAATAATATCCTAAATGAAGGATCTTATAGGCTGTCCTCTTATCAGCAAAGTGTCCGCCACAAGGTTCATCATGACAGGCTTTGAGAATCTCAGGCATCTCATCTTCCCGAACACATATCCTAATGATCAAATATGGACCTGTCTTGTACAACTCATTAGCAACCCATGAATATTTTGCACTGTCATAAATGATTTTTCTTTTATCTCTCGCATTCATTATTGAAGGAAATTTTCCTGAAACTAAATAATTAGCAATGTCAGCAAACCAAGGAGTTTGAGTAGAAATTGCAAAAAGATATTCATCAGGAAATTGATCTTCAACTCGAGTGTCATCTTTGATGTTTTGGAGTCTAGATAGGAAATCAGCTACTGTGTTTTGTTTTCCAGGCCTATCTAGAATGGTAATGTTGAATTCTTGTAAAAGCAATAACCATCTTATGACTTTGCCATTAGTAATTGATTTGTTCATTAAGTATCTAATTGCAGAATGATCTGTGTGAACAAAAGTTTCATAGCCTGTTATATAGTGTCTGAATTTTTTTATGGCATGAACAACAACTAAAAACTCTTTTTCAGTTACAGTATAGTTTAACTCTGCAGGAGTCAAATTTTTACTGGTATAGTAGATGGCATAAGGAATCGAGTCTTTTTGTTCCAATACTGCTCCTAGAGTTGTATCTGAGGCATCTGTTGAAATATGAAAAGGTAACTTCCAGTTAGGTCCCCTTAAAATAGGTGCTTCAGAAATTTTTGTTTTCAGGGTCTCAAAGGCTAACTGGAAATCAAAATTCCATTTGAATTCACAGTCTTTGGTAAGTAATTTGAAGAGTGGAGATGCTATCTTGGTGAAGTTTTCTATAAATCTTCGATAATATCCTGTAAATCCTAGAAAACTCCTAACATCTTTTTGACAACTTGGAATAGATAAGTTAGAGATGACTTCAACTTTTGACTCATCAACTCTAATCCCATCCCTTGAAATGTGATGCCCTAAAACAATACCTTCAGTAAACATCATGAAGCATTTCTCATGACTAAGTGAAAGATTTGCTTCTTGACATCTCTTTAAAACTTTTTCCAAGTTTGCTAAGGCTTCTTCAAATGTGTTTCCATAAACTGTGAAATCATCCATATATACCTCTACAGAATCATGTATTAGATCTGAAAAAATTCCTAATACTTCCCTTTGGAATGTTGCAGGTGCATTGCATAATCCAAATGGCAATACTCGGTAAGCATAGGTACCCCAAGGACAGATAAATGTGGTTTTGTCTTGATCTTCAAGTGCTACTTGGATTTGATTGTAACCACTAAACCCATCTAGGAATGAGAAGTACTTTTTGCCAGCTAATGTATCTAACACTTGATCTATGAAAGGTAAGGGAAAATGGTCTTTAAGAGTAGCTTTTTTTAGTTCCCGGTAGTCAATACATACCCTCCATTTACCATTTTTCTTTGGCACAATTACCAAAGGAGAAACCCACTGACTATCTGAAATGGGATAGATGAAGTTGACATTTAACAATTTTTGCAATTCTTCTTTAACAATCTCCCTAAGATTTGGATTCATCCATCTTTGAGGTTGTCTGATTGGTTTACAATTTTCCTCTATATAGATGTGATGAGTGCAAGTCTTGGGGCTTATCCCTTTCATGTCAGTGTACTCCCATGCATATGCAGAAGAATGTCTCTGTAATTTCTTGACTAACTCTTCTTGTTGAGATTTTTCTAGGTTCTTGTTTATGTTCAAAGTTTTGCCTGGAAATATATCACTTGTAGAGCTGCCAAATTTATCCATAGAATGAAGAGACATCTGTCTTGATGACAAAAACTCAATGTTATATCCCTCTTGAAATGGTTCATGTTTGTATTCTGAAGAGGATTCAAATTTTTCTAGAGTATTCAAAATTTGATTATCTTCACTAATTTCTGAAATTGTGAAGAGAATTTGTAAGTCTTCTTCATCCTCTATCCATTGAGTATCATCTAAATCTATAATTGTCCTAGTTGGAGGATACAAAGTGAATTTCTTAGTTGAACTACCATCAGAGATGTACATATCACCGGATCTACAACTGATGAAAGCATCAGCTGTAGCCAACCAAGGTTTTCCTAATATAACAGGATGCCCTCCTAGATTATTCTTAGGAGTTAGGATCATGAAATCCATAGGGTACTCCCAAGAATCTAGGGACACTGGAATGTCTTCTATTACCCCATCAGGTTTGATCACAGATCTGTCTGCTAATTGTAATAATGTGGGTGTAAAGAGAAGATTAGGAAGCTTTAGTTTATCCATGATTTGTCTACTCATGATATTGATTGCTGCTCATTGGTGTGAATTTTAACAACTGGATTTCCTGGGTCTAGATACTTTGGAATAGCAATCTTACCCATCATAATGTTTGCTATTTTTCCTGCCAGTTGAATTTTCTTTGTCTCTCTTATTCTTTTTTTTGTTTTCTTCATGCTCAACTCCTTTATTGTTTTGGCTAAAATTGGAATTTCCTTGATGGCTTGTAATAATGGAATCTTAATGCAAACATTTCTCAGCTCATATAGGAAATCATAATTAGGCACCATAATTTGTTTTTCTACACCTCTATCAATTTGTAATATTTTTGGAAAGGGAGGTGTAGAAGTAGATGTTGATGGCTGCTCTAATACAGGAGTTGAGATTATTGGTTCTTTTTTATTTAATTTTTCAGTGTTTGGGTCTTGAAAAGATGTGTCTTCCTCAAGACTTTTATTCACCCGTAGAGAATCTTCCTCAGAGTTATCTTGTTCTTGTATGATCACAGAAGGTTTCCTCTTTTCAAGTATTCTTCCAGACCTAAGTTAAACATTACTAAGGTCTAAAGGAGTAATTAAATAAGTTGGAAATTGTTGGCCTTCTATCATGTATGTGTTCTGAGGATTTTTATTGTTGGGGTTTGGTATGGGTTGAGCAGGCAATTGATTTGATTTTTGAGGAAATGGTAATGGAAGTGGTTGATTTTGATGTGGTAGGTTCTGATGATGTTGTTGAAAATTTTGTTGAGGATTTTGAGGAGAAAAATGTGGGTATGGTGGATACTGATAGTACTGAGAGTATCTTCCATAGGGACTTTGTGCTCCTTGTGCCCAAACTTGAGATTGATTTTGAAATTGAGGCCAAGGTTGCTGCCAAGAATTCCAAGGTGGAGGTTGATTATACATTTGACCATGGAATCCTTGTGTTTGAGGTCCTTGCCAAGGCCTTCTAGAGACAAAATTGAGAGATTCTGTGGAATTTGTAGGAGTTTTCTCTTGAAAGACAGCTTTGAGACCAGGAAGGGAAGGACAATTCTTGGTCTCATGTTTTTCAGAAAAAATGACACAGGTCTCTACAAATTTTACATCCAAGGGGCATTCTCTCAAGGCATGTTTCTTCCTACATTTGGGACAAAAGATTGCTAAGGCATCAGATTAGGCTTTTTGCTTGTTTTGTAATTTAAGGGTGTCTATTTGTTCACTAAGACTCCCTAAGATGTCAGATTTGAAATCATCAAGCATATGTCCTATTTCTGACCTACTTACTATCCCAGAAGCAGACTTACTTGCCCTTGCAAGAGCAGGATCTCTTGGACCTTTTACAGCTTTAGATTTCCCTCTTGAAAGGTTGATACATAACTCAGATATTTCAGGTAATGTGAGCTGTGATATATCCCCTTTTCCCATCATGTTAAGGATATCCAACCATTCATCCCTAATTTTTTTCAACAAAAGAGCTTTTAAGGTGTCTTGATCTAAGTTTTCCATTTTTGCTCTTTTGATGTTGTAATGAAATCTCTCCAACAAGTCTTCCAAGTTTTCATCTTCTTTTTGTAACATATTAAACACTTCTTCCTTGTGATTAACCAGCATAAAATAATCCAAATACCTTTCTAGAAATGCTTGTTTCATGTCTTCCCATGTCCTAATAGAACTGTTGATCAAACTCATAAACCACTTCAATGCTGCTCCTTTCAATGTTGAAGGAAATAGTTTAAGTTTTTTAGCATCTTGTAAGTAGTCATAAGTTCTACACAGGATTTCAAATTCAAATAGGAAGGTTTCAGGATCTTCAGTTTTAAGTCCATAGAAGTTTGGAAGGACAGAGGGTGAAATGTTTTTCATGGTTGTATTGGTTTCTTCATCTATTATAGGGAACCCAAAAGAGCTTCCCATTTCTCTTCTACATGTTCCTCTACCTCCTTCTCCTTCTGCACCTCTACCTCTACCTCCTTCTCCTCTACCTCTACCTCTACCCCCTCCAAATAATGTGTGTTCTCCATTAAAGACTCCTCCTCCTCCTTCTTCTGCCATGGTTGATTCTTCTATGGAAGTGGAAAAGTTTGTGTCCTTGATAGGAGTCCTTGGATATTCTTCTAAGACAGGTTCAGTGGATGAAGTGGAAGGTCTCTCTAATGGAATATCTGATCTTAGGTCTTCTAAAAGTCTAGGATCAGTAAAGGATGGAATGTGGTTCTAAGTTGAAGGTGTATTAGCTCTTGGTCTAGGTGAAACAAGTGGTGTTCTAGGAATCAAACTTCTGCTTCTGCTTCTTATGAATCTACCCCTTGAGTCTCTCTCTCTACGCATATCATTGTTTTTGGGAGTTAAGAAACAAAGGTTACCTAGTTTTCACTTCCCCGGCAACGGCGCCAAAATGTTTGTGCTCAACCTAGTCTCCTAAATTGAGTTCATTTAATTGTCAACTAGGGTTGGTAAACTGCTGAAGTGAGGTGCACTGTATGTGCCTAGGTGTTTGTTTCTTACTGCGTTGTGTTTAGTGTTTTATGATGTTTTTGGTCTTTTTATGGTTTTATGCTCACAAGGGAAAGAACTAAATGCTGGTGGAAAGAAGCTACTAGTTAAAAACAGAGTGAAGCGTAATTTGTTGATGACAAATGACAAATGCAAATACTGAGACAAAACCAAACCTAACTATGACTTAGCAAAATACAAAGCTTGATAATGACTTCAAGAAAATAAATCACAACATGAAATTAACTTGTCCAATTCTTTCATTAAAGATATTTTGGAAGAGCTTGAGAAATGGGCAGCTAAGTGTAAAAATTCTCCTAACTAAGCAATTAAACAATCAACTTATAATGATACAACATTTTATCCATGATTAAAGATTTGTTGAAACATATTTGGAAAAGAACATTTGTAACATCATAAGATCTCTACTCTAAAACTAGCTCCTAATTCTGTTCTGCAATTTAGTTTAACACCACTAAACCTCACTCAAAAGTTATAGATTTCCTTTTAGAATAGTCTTTTGAGGAAAATCTTGTTTGTGAAATGGTAAAAAGGTTGCAAAAGTTCAGGCCTTATACTGATACTATCTTCTGTCTAGATGATTATGAGGTAATATAGGTTTAGAACAAAAGAAGTTTTGTAAATAATGAAGGTCGTGGTATTTAAGTTTAACAACTAATGCAATTTAATATGCAATGGATGGCAACCAAACATGGAATGTAGATACAGTGAGCTAAGCTAGAACTGAACTAGAGTGCTACTAGTCTATAGTAAACAGTGCTAAACTAACAAGCCATTATCAAACTTGAAATGAAATAACAAAGCATGAATTAAATGCAATTTACCTCCGAAGTGCCCTAACTAAGTTATCATGCAATTAATCGATGGGATTCTACAGCCTATTTTTTTCATCATGAATGGTATTTTGGAAGAGCTTGTTAGAACAAACCTGGCTGTACAATTCAATGCATCTGAATACAAACATGAAAACTGAAAACAAGTACAATTAAAAACTAAGACATCACAGCTATTTCCTACTCGTTATTATGATTTTTTGGAAGAGCTTTTTAAGAGTAAGATCAACTATGCTACTTAGTGAAAACAAGCAACTAAATCCTACAGTATCACAGTCATGCCTTAGTCATCATAATGATTTCTTAGAAGAGTTTACTAGAGTAAGTTCAACTGTGATAATGAATGAAAGGAATTGCAAATAAAATCTATAACACTACAACCATTTCTCATTCATTATAATGATTTTTTGGAAGAGTTTCTTAGAACAATTATAGATATAATGACTAATGAAATTAACTATGAACGCAAACTTCAAAGACTTGAAAATGGACTAAGATACTTATCTAAATTGCAAAAGTAAAGCCGCTCAGGAGGCAGGGGCCCTCTACCACCAGAGTAGCACAAAATCTAACTCAAGATCAACTCAACACGTTCAGAGCAATGCTGTCTTCTTCATTAAAGGAAAATAACTTAAAACAGAGTATTCTCGGTCTTCAGAAATATAGCAGTCAATCCATGAAATCTAATCAAAATCTGGAACTTGTCTCTCGGTTTCCCGAGTACATTTATAACAAATCTTCATAACAGAACTTGAGATAATACGAGAATCATTGTCTTTTCATATCAAAATCGTACTAGAACTCTAAAGATGGCAGCGTAAAGTGACAAAGGACATCTGGACTGTCCTTGTCCTATTAGGAGTCTGCCTCCTTGTATGAGTTCCCACGTACAAAACCACGTCCAGAATTCCGTTCATTCTTCATGGTGAGCAACAAACGCTGAGGACATGATGTGGAATACACCCATGTGTGGCTTTTCCTGAGAGGACACCTGGAACATGCTTGAATGTGAAGACAGCTGCAGAATTGGCAACTAGATACGGAATGTCTGCATTCTGTAGCTAGTTTTAGTTCAAAATGCATTACAATGACAAAATCACAAAACTTAGCAAGTTAGCCATGATATTCATTCTTAAAGTAATTTTAACTAATTTCATTGATCATTTGAGCCTAGGATAACAATGGACAAAAGAAAAATGGAGTGAAGTTTGATGGAAGAAAGAACAATCTTGGGGCTCAACAGTCACTGCTGCTTTGAAACAGATCTGTTAAGGCCTTACACATAGCATATTTTTTTGCAGAAATAAAAACCTACATATAGGTATGCTTTCCATAAGTGGATGGTTCACTTATAACAATAGAAAGAAATATACCCGACCTTTTCCTTAAAGTGAATAGATAAAGGGAGATAAACCTACTTGTAATCTATTCGCTTTCCCTCATCTCCCTTTGTTGCTTTCTTCGCTCTTATTCCAACTTAACTCGCTTGATTGATACCTACCATGGAAACATAAGACAAAAAACAACATAAAGGCAATACGATCTATTCAAGTTAAACAAATTGCATCGATTAAACTCATTAGTACACATATAACATCATTGACATGTGCATTAGGAAAGGAACAAATGTCTTTATTATGAAGTAGAAGGAAGAGTACAAAAAATTGATCAATTCGTTGTCACTCATCCATCTTGAGTCCCATCCTCATCACATCCAGCATCGACAATCCAACAACATCACAATACATGCACAATACCTTCAAGATTTGATATCTCACCAGCATAACTCTACTTAACACAAATTCTTGCACTTGTGTGCACTATGTTCAGTGCTCTATTTATAAGTAGATGAAGGTGGTTTGACATAAATGAATCATTGAATGGATTTCCTAAAAATGGATGAAGAGGTTTCCTTGTTCATGAGAATAGGAGGATAAGAGGTTTAATGACTTCATGGGTTGAAAATTTGAGGCTATCAGATGAGGTGAAAGCTGGAAAAACTTCTAGAAGTCACTAGAAGTAGGGAAGATTCCTAGAATCCAATGAAAAATTTTCTCCCAGTCAACCAACACACTCCAAAGTGGGCCTAGATCCTCTGCAACACAATATTTCATGGGAGTGGATGATCTGCAAATCAGTTACAGCTGTCTAGGGGTGCATTGATGGCTCAATGGGGCACTTCAAATGACATCTAAGTAGTGAAAATTTGATGAAGGAAGACCATAAATATGATGACTTGTTTAGGGCATGTAGAAAATAATTTAGAGTATGATATACCCTAATGAATATTGATCTGTTTTTTGGGATGATGCCCAAATCGACCTGTAATAGTTTCCCCCTAAAGCATGAAGTGAAAAATCATAATGTTGAGTGATTTTTGCTACGACGTTATGAGGAGGAACTGAAGCGGACAATGACCTGCATCAATTACAATACATTACATCATGATATCTATTCATCTTTTACATGAATGGCTGAGGGAGGCATTATCCCATACTCATCACATAAACTATCATAACATCAGAAATTTATCTACAGATATAGATTGTCTACATATATAAACCCATGATAGGATGACCATCTGAATAATTACCATTGTATGGATGATTTGGTAATTCTCCTAAAATCGCATCCTAGATGGATGAAACTAGATCCAGGTTCTTCTATCTCGTTCACTCGATTGCTTAAAGTACGAGTCTAACCATGCAAATATATGATCTGATGTCGAACATGGGAAGACACCATCTGATTACCAGCCAATGATGTGAGCCGTTAATAGATGCGAGAGAAAAAACCATTGATAATAATGGCTCTCAAGGTATTGCAAATTCTGCATGGTGTGAATAGATGATTTGATGTTGAACACCATCCAAAGTCTTTAGGTCGAAGGCTTGTGATGTCAACCTGTCGTCGGAATCGAGAAACCTGCCATTGATGTAAGCAAGCTCCAAGGTACTGAAAGGTTGTTTTTAAGTCAAATTCCTAGATGATGAGCTGATGTTGACAGGAAGAAACTCGTCAAAAGAGGAGACAGAATGTGATGAGGCAATGTGAGCAATGGCGGTCATGAAATGAAGGTTTATGAGTATTGTAAAGGATGAGGAGTGACTGAGTGACTTCTCTTGAACATATCGGTGACACTAAATGAATTGGCATAATTTGACCCAAAATTGAAGTGATGGATGGTATGATAGACCATCAAACAGATTACCCAATCCAAAAATCATGGAGATAAAGTGAACAAGTAGTGACTTGTTACCATAAAGTGTTTTATCCCTTTCCAATTTTCCCCAGTCATTGTTGAAAAATACCTCTTTATTTTTTAACAATCTTGAGGAGGATAACATATGCTTGAAGTATAATTCTACCCTTCGGGTGAATCCATCACTATTTGATGCTTTAACGAGTCTAGCGAAGGTGAATCTTGATCTTGTCATGATGGACAAGTCCGTTGCTATTTGATGCCTTAACGAGTCTAACGACAGTGAGAACTCGGTACTTTTCATATTTAGAGAGTTTGAAAAAGGGAATAAAAGAAAAATCCACAAGTTATTTTTCATATGATAGTCCCTCAGATCCGAAAAAGTGTAAAATAATATCTAAGAGAACATCCTAGCAATGTTCGACTAGGGTTTTCCTTTTTCGTAATCATAATCTATCTTAGTCCGAAAAAGGGTTAAACTTAGACTGAGTACATTTTGTTTCAATTCATTTAACGAGCTTGAAAGGACAAGCGCTTGATAAGATTTTCATATTTTGAGAGTCTGAAAAGAGCAGAAAGAGAAATCTAGGGGGGTTCCTTTTTCGCATTTAACGAAGCTAAAAAAAGACATAAAAGCGTGCTTTGAATTCATTTTTCATGTTTAACAAAGCTCAAAAAAAGAGGATAAAAGTATGCTTTTAATTCCTTTTTCATGTTTAACAAAGCTCGAAAAAGAGATAAAACTGTGCTTTGTGGTCAATATCACATTTCACAATCATGCATGACTAACTCACTATAATCAACTGCAAAACTGCTCAAAGAAAAATCAAATGGATTAACAATACCTGTTTAAAATAGTAAAAATGGGTAAAAATCATAGTCGTTTCATTAAATACGCATAAATTAATCAAAATTACTATTAAATTAAGAAATTACCAAGTCACTTTTACCATTTCACCTTTACCATTTGAATTTTAGTGCTCTGAGCCTGTTTTTCCCTTGAACTTCAACAGCTGATTGTGACAGATTCTGTGGATAATTTCTCGTGCCATCCAAACCAGGTAGAAGATCTTACCCTCCTCTTTCTATTGGATGCATTCTTTTTCAGTTTCATGCACATTTTTTTATGTTTTTTGGGCCCCTAGGATAAATATAAAACACCCTAGGGCCAACACACCCTTGAATGTCAAAAAGTGCGTTGCAGAGAGGCTGGAAAGAGGCCCAGTTCCTCTGTAATGCTCTGTATCTCACTCAGGGGTGCATTTGGCTCAATTCAAAAAGTTTCATCTTTGTGTCTGCCCAAAATTTCCCCAATTTTTTGCATGGAATCGATCCTAACTAAGCCTATGGTGTGATTTCAAACTTTGATCAGATCATATTGTCAATCACATGGCGAGAAAGAGAACATGAAGAACAGGATATGGTAGCCCTAAATTATCCTAGCAATATGAGATCCCTCAGAGATTGTGGGTTTCTCAAGTACTTCTAATTGTCAGGGATGAGGCAACACATGGAACTATTGCAGTTCTTGATCCATTCATGGGACTCGACAATACAGGAATTTCACATTGGGGACAAAGTGCTCCCAATATTGGTTGATGATATGCACTCTCTAATAGATTTTTCGAGACGTGGTGCCCCCATTTCCCTTGCGGGCTCTACGCGTGGATGTGAAATAATGAAGGACTAGATCCGAGAAATTTTTCGACCAGGAACTGAGCCTAGTAAATATGGAAAGATAAATATCAAAGATGTGTGTGATATGCCTTTGCGCACTCTCCTATTCACTATCACAAAGCTAGCTGGCAACGTGACACTACATGTCACGAATAGATCATAAATGTAGTATGCGCTTGAGTGTCTCGAGCCAAATGTGTTCAACTAGGATGAAGCAGTACTCCTCAAGATGAAATAACAATTGACCAAGGTAAAAAGTGGTAAGACCAAATTTTTTTGTTATGGGTCGATTTTGATCACTTTTGTTTTGGGGCAAGTTCCATTGATGTAGCCACAACATGTGACGCTGGGATTAGCTGGTCCTATAGATCCACAGATGCAGTGGTGAGTCAAGCTGATGGCTAGACATGCTGGTCAGTCATCAATCTAATTTTCCACTACATTCTTTAGTTGGCTTCGAAGATAGAATATCTTCATCGAGGAGCATCCATATACAGGGATGGATTTACGCAGAGATCCAGATTTAATTTTACCAACCGACCCTCAATGGGGTGCTATAGGTAAAATTTTGACCATGTTTTTGATTTTTTGGGGTTCTTTTACAAATTTTCTTGTTTTTTGATGTTTCCAAGGCTAAACTAAAGATGTTTTATGTATGAAGATGTAGGTACCGTTCTACCAGTGTTCATGCACAGCAGGTGGGAGAACTAGCAGAGAGGACTGTCGGAAGAGAAATCCTACAGGATTTGGATTTAGCCGAGAATCTTGCTTAGTTGCAACAACATTTGGAGGGATTGACACTTGGTATACCAGATGCTCAGATGGAGGAGTTACCTATGAGACTGCAGAGCCATACCATTGGTGTGCCTAGCCGTTGGATGAGGCTATTACGCATGATAGCACAAGCACTGACCTGCTATCATGAGCATCACTAGGTTTACTTATATTATGCTATGTCTGTATACATTTTGAGGTCAGATGACCAACATGTCTTGGACATAATTTTTTTAAAAACTCGATATAAATCTATTTTACTTTCAGTGTTTTTCTGTAATATTCCTACTTTAGCAAGCAGCTAATGGGAATATTAATTTTTTATTTTTGCACTTAGTAGATGAATAAATGGGGGAGGAGACCCATACTTAACTAAAATCAGCATAAAAACCTCTTTGTGTGAAAGGGGATCATTATAGTAGCTGGATTTCACACCCTCATGTGTGAAAAGGGACTTTTTGCTTGTGGACAAAGTCAAGTTTGACCAAGTCAACAACGTGCATGAAGAGGAGTGGATCATCATTGCAAATAGCTCAATGTGAACAAGGATCAGCTTAAACAAACATATGAGAGCTAGCTTGGAGACACTTGAGTGTGAAAGGGGATGAAGCAGGTTGAAGAGGTCAACCTTGACCAAATCAAATAGCGTGATTTTGGAGGAGAACCTTCATGGAGACACAACACAGTTTTGGAGGGAGATTGATCATGTGCATGTAGAAACCCTAATGGGTGGGACCCAAGGTGATGAGCCTCACATAGCTTATAAGGAAGGGGATGGCATCCATTTGAGGTTAGCTTGTTGATTATTTTTTTTGGTCTGCATGACTATTTGGCATCCTCTTACTGTTTAGCAGAGTTGCAGTGCTGTTTAGCACAAGGCATTCCTGTTTAGGAATTACTTCTCCTACCTTGAGAGGCCTCTTGGAGTAGTATTGCACTTCAATTTTCCACATTTAGGCTTGAGGCCAAGCATCCTCCTTTAGCTACAGTGCAATTTCTTGTGAGAGCTAGGTTGTGTTGCAGGAGTGTTGCAGTGGAAGCACGACAACACCACTTCTCCAGCTTGTATTTCAAAGGAGGAAGCCTTTCTTTCTCTAGGAGATCAATGAGGGAGTCTCCGAGATTCATTTCATATCTTTGCATGTGGTCAATGTAATTTTCATCCTCTATAATACAGTCCCTTGCATGAACTACGTCATTTTTTTTAGCATAGCAGTTTCAGGGTCAAGACCCTTAATCTTGAGCTTGTCCTTTGGGGAAAGGGCCAACCCTTCTCCTAGGAAGATTGTACAAAGCCTCTTCTTCTATTTTTTTTACATTTCAATACATGTATATAGAGTTTCAGTATAACTTCATTTTTTAGATCTAGATCTGCAGATCTGCCATTTTTGTACTTGTACTTTCATGCAGCCCTTGCTGGGTGATTCTTATTTTGTATAAAAAGGAAAGAGATCTCCATTTTCTCAGCTATTGATGAATGTAAAATCTAGATATTCTATTTCTCCTTATTTTCGGCATAAACCTCATTAAAATAACACTTTTACTTGCTTCAGTAATTTCTATTAGGAAGGGCTTATTTGAGCTGTATTGGTTTGGGGAGACCTGTTTAACTTCGCTAGAAGCATTTTTTTTACTCCCATTCTGGATGTGATTTGTATATTGTATATTCTAAGGTATACAAGTCCCATTTCTCACAGTTATAGTGTAATTTACTGAAGACAACCTTTTTATGGCCCTAATTGCTGCATTTCCCTAACTTTTGGGATCATAAAAGGTGTAACAAGTTGCTGCTGTAACATTGAATAATGGCCATGTGTTTCTTAACACATTTCATGAGTTAATAGCTTGTTTTTGCTCCAAAATTGTGTTTTCATATTGCTGCAGTCCCATTATTGGGAATTTTCCAGCCATACTAAGTATGAGAGGCCGGTTTTCCTCTCCTAATGTGATTGGTTTATGATTTCCTCTTGGATTTTGGTCTTAGATTATCAGATCTAAGGGATCCAAGGGCTGATCTTGTTTTCTGTAGCACACATTCCTGAAAAATGCATTTTCCAGGCATGTATTGCTAGCCATCCCAATTTGGGGATATTACAGTGGTATCAGACCATGATCTTTGGCTCAGCCGGTGAGTTCCAACTATTAGAAGAAGAGATATTAGAATGATGGGGAGAATGAGATTACTCTCATCACTTTTCAGATCTAGAAAGAACCTCTCCAAGGAGGTTAGCAGATAGAAGAAGGAGAAGAGGAAGGACCATGCACTTCCTATTCTCATAAAGAAGAAGACAAGAAGCATGGAGGACACTTGGATCATCAGATTCTAAGTGAATACCTTGTTGAGTAAAAGTCTCAACCTATAGCCTTCAAGGAGACTCTAGCCTTCCCACAGTTCATTCAACTGGAGGAAGAGAGGAGAACTTGCAGCAAGGGAGAAATCAAGGGCAATAGGTTTCTATTGTCCACTTTTGATGGGAAATCTGCAACAAGAGCTTGGGCAAGAAGACTTGAAGCATTCTTCCTACTACATCCAGTGGCAGAAAGATAAGCAGTAGAGATTGCAGTGCTACACATGAAAGGCAAAGCAAGCACTTGGTGGTTCAGTCACATAAGTCATGCAAGAGTATCTACTCTTGTAGATTTCACTCAGAGGATGATCAAGAGATTTGATGAAGAACAATCAGAAAGGGAGGAGCCCTCACCACCTCTTGAGGAGACTTATATCAGCATTGTCACAACGTTGGAGGAGTAGCCTTCAACATCAGTAGTTGAGGGAGCCAACACAGTGGAGAAGGAACTATTGTAGCCATGCAAGGTGTTCCCACAACCCATCAAGGTATGATTGAATTTCCACTTTCTATTATTGCAACAAATATTTCAGAAGATTGTGGAAATCTACTATTGTATGACCTAGGATCATCACTTACTACTAATCTAGAGCAGCAAGGTTGCACTGCGCTGTCCAAGAGAAGCAATGAAGAAATAAGGACCCATTCCTCATGGGAACATTCAGATGTCAGATTCATTCAGGAAGCAATGGAGGAAGAGATGTCAAAGGGTAGACATCTTGAGATGAGAAAAAATTTCTCCTCTATAGATGACACTCTCTCAATGAGCATGCCACAACTCAAAGAGAGACTTTTACTTGCAGAATATCCAAGACCTCATTGGTTTTGGAAGGCCATGCATGAGGAGGAGGTCTCATCAGGAGATCCCATTGGAAGTGCACTTCAACATTTCATGAGGTGCAAAGTTCTTCAAAGATTTGAGGAGGTTGGTGTCCTGCCATGGAAGGATACCAAGTATTTTCAGAATGAGATCCATCACCCACATTGGGATGAATGGATGGTAGTATGGAGCAAGAGGTTTCCAAACCCCTTTCATATCTATGATACAGGCCATCAAGAAGCATGGCTGCGCTAGTTGCTTTTGGGTGAGTATGGTTACTACCCAAAAGTTTCTATTTCCTTATCTCATGCCTTAAGTCTCAATGATAGGATGCATAAGAAAAAGGCATGGTTGTTGTGGCTGATAAGAAGAGATTTTGGACATCATATGTCAAATATTATGTCCATTTATTTACCCTTGTTCAAGGTATGTCTCATGTATTCAAATGTATTTATGTTTGAGATGTATCTCATGTATGTACCTTGGTTTGGGAGGAACGATAAATCCCACATGATGTATAAGGGAGCTGGTTTGTACTATGTTGATGGGACATCCCACATGTTCATCATTGTATCATTGCTTCATGATTTTCATTTTGATAATGCAAGAAGGCAGCAAGAGTCCTTGTTGCTATGGTTACTATTGGGAGAGTATGGGCTGGAATTTCTCCATACTCATCATGATATTTCTAGAGAAGGGAATGGCACATTAAAAGTGCAAAGAGGCTACCCTTCAACATTGGAGGACAAGGAGAGGCTTCCACATACGGGGAAGAGCCTCTCACATAGCAGCATGTTGGTGGATGCCTTTGGCATGTGTAATGTCAAGGAGAGAAGTCATGGAGTGACAAGAGCCTTAACACTAAGGCCAACAACGCTGTCACTAGAGAGTATGTTCTTATTGATGGAGTGTTCCAAAGGGAGTATGCATCCTTCCTTTTTGCAGATTTTTATGAGGAGATTCTCATGGGAGGACTCATCCATGGACCTCACTTTCAGTTCACTCATTATGCATGGTAAGAGATACATTTATGTACTTACTGATTGTTCCATTGAGTATCTGTATCTTTTCACCATTTATGGATAGTGCATTGCTCTACATAAGAGCAAGATTATTCTTGGGTTACATGGTCACTTTAGGGCCAACCTTTATAATGATGATAACCCATATCCTCATAACTTTGGGAAAGTGTATAATTGTTTTGATTATGCTCAACTGATATATATTTATGATTACTACCACATAGTAGATGAGCAAACTTGTGCAACTAGTAATTCATTGAGAAACAACTTGCCACATGATGTTCTCAAGCAGCAGTTGGGAAACCTGCACTGTATCCACTTGATAAACCATTGGTACCATGTAAAATTCAGCATTTTTCTGATTTGGATGCCAAATGGTGATGATGTGCCATTCATTTTGAATGGGGTGATTTGGGCCAGCATGATTCATGTCATGGGAGAAAGGATCTTTGGAGATCTAATCTTCTTCTTGTCACTTGAGGGCAACCTTATTGCAGCCCAAGGGCAGCATATGCTTTACACTTGTCATAAGTGGAGAGGAAGGTAGGGTGGGGTAGGCCATATTTTTTACCATGTTCAGTTATTTAGCCCACCTACTTTGTAGGAGCTAAAGGTGGAGGAGATATTTTATGAGTTGCCATGTGGGAGGGTGACTCATCTTGTATGGATGATAGCTTGGGGGTGGAGGTTTCACATGGGAATGATAGTTCCCAAACAAATTTTAGACTCCATGCCTTGGGAGGAGGCTTTCCAGTCCTATCCTTGCATTTTCTTGAGGACAAGCAACATTTGGGAGGGGAGGACTGCAATATTCCTACTTTAGCAAGCAACTAATGGGAATATTAATTTTTTATTTTTTCACTTAGTAGATTAATAAATGGGGGAGGAGACCCATACTTAACTAAAATCAACATAAAAAACCTCTTAGTGTGAAAGGGGATCATTATAGTAGCTGGATTTCACACCCTCATGTGTGAAAAGGGACTTTTTGCTTGTGGACAAAGTCAAGTTTGACCAAGTCAACATAATGCATAAAGAGGAGTGGATCATCATTGCAAATAGATCAATGTGAACAAGGATCAACTTAAAAAAACATATGAGAGCTAGCTTGGAGACACTTGAGTGTGAAAGGGGATGAAGCAGGTTGAAGAGGTCAACCTTGACCAAATCAAACAACGTGATTTTGGAGGAGAACCTTCATGGAGACACAATGCAGTTTTGGAGGGAGATTGATCATGTGCATGTAGAAATCCTAATGGGTGGGACCCAAGGTGAGGAGCCTCACATAGCTTATAAGGAAGGGGATGGTAGCCATTTGAGGTTAGCTTGTTGATTATTGATTTTTGTCTACATGACTATTTGGCATCCTCTTGATGTTAAGCAGAGTTGCAGTGCTATTTAGCACAAGGAATTCTTGTTTAGGAATTCCTTCTCCTACCTTGAGAGGCCTCTTGGAGGAGTATTGCACTTTAGTTTTCCACATTCAGGCTTGAGGCCAAGCATCCTCCTTCAGCTACAATGCATTTTTTGTTGAGATTTGGGTTGTGTTGCAGGGGTGTTGCAGTGGAAGCACCACAACACCACTTCCAAAGCTTGTATTTCAGAGGAGGAAGCCTTTCTTTCTCTGGGAGATCAGTGAGGGAGTCTCTAAGCTTCATTTCATATCTTGGCATGTGGCCAATGTAATTTTCATCCTCTATAGTGTAGTCCCTTGCAGGAACTGTGTCATTTTTTCGAGCATAGCAGTTTCAGGGTCAAGACCCTTGATCTTGAGCTTTTCCTTTGGGGAAAGGGCCAACCCTTCTCCTAGGAAGATTGTACAAAGCCTCTTCTTCTATTTTCTCTAAATTTCAGCTACATGTATACAAAGCTACAGTGTAACTATTTTTTTCAGATCTAGATTTGCAGATTTGCCATTTTTTTACTTGTACTTTCATGAAGCCCTTGCCGGGTGATTCTTATTTTGTATAAAAAGGGAAGAATCTCCATTTTCTCAGCCATTTATGATTGTAAACTCCATATATTATATTTCTCATTATTTTATGCATAAAAACTCATTAAAATAATGCTATTATTTGCTTCAATAATTTCTGTTAGCAAAGGTCATGGGGTTTGGGCTTATTTGAACTGTATTGGTCTGGGGAGACTTGTTTAACTTGGCTAGATGCATTTTTTTTTGCTCCCATTCTGGATATCAGTTGTATATTGTATATTCTAAGGGATCCAAGTCCCATTTCTCACATTTACAGTGTAATTTACTGAAGACAACCTTTTTATGGCCCTAATTGCTGCATTTCCCTAACGTTTGGGATCATAAAAGGTGTAACAAGTTGCTGCTATAAAATTGAATGATGGATATGTGTTTATTAACACATTTCATGAGTTAATAGCTTGCTTCTACTCCAGCATTATGTTTTCATATTGCTGCAGTCCCATTATTGGGCATTTTCCAGTCATACTAAGTGTGAGGCTAGTTTTTCTCACCTAGTGTGATTGGTTTATGATTTCATCTTGTATTTGGGTATTAGATTATCATATATAAGGGATATAAGGGCTGATATTTTTTTTCTGTAGCACACATTCCTGAAAAATGCGTTTTTCAAGCATGTCTTGCTAGCCATTCCAATTTGGGGATATTACATTTTCTATGTATGTGAAATCCTATTCAATTGTATGACGTGAATTGAAAATACATCTTTACATATGTTGCAAATGTCTACTTAACTTCACTAGTGAATGAACCAGAGTGTTCAAGTTTCTGGAAATATGTTGATATTGAATGTAATCAAAATGTATTTCCAAAAGATGAACTCTAAGGAACATGCAATGAATTGCTGATTTCAGACAGTATAGATGCTATTACACTGTAGTACAACAAGTTGTGAGTCCAACTTGAAGTTGATACGATGAATGCCAAGTGAAATGGCATCATAGTGTATTTCAATCAACCTACTATACTCAACGATATTGTTGGTCGATCGACCGATACAAATCCCTTGGAAGCTCACTAACTCGCCACTTAGAGAAAAGATGGACCATGCCGCAGAGGATAAATTCTGATTACCACGACTAGCACCATTGTCATATCCAACAAATGGTTCTGAAGATTCTAACATCTGTAAAAATTTCAAAGCGGATTACTAACCACATGAAAAACTCTAAAAGGCACATTGCTACACACATGTAATCAAAGCATATAATACAATGTTTACTACGCAAAATCAAGCATAGTAATGTTTAAGATACAACACATTTCAAGGGTGAGACAATGGAATCCCATCATAATCTACCAACTCGTAGGAACCTGTTGTTCCTTGAGAAACAATTCCTTGCTGTGTAAAGGAATCCGTGCTCAAGACATTAAAGATTATGTCACAAACAAGTGTATATTTGTCTCTGCTTATTAAACCTTCAAATATTAATAATATAATCTCCAAATATCAAACCCCTACAAGTTCTGCAATGCCATGTTCTCTTTATGCTGAAGTGAATGAATAGAAGAAAAAGAAAGAAAAGGATTTCAATTTGATATGCTGCTTAAAACAGAATCTACCATCATAAAACCCTGAAGAAGTGAGCAACAATAAAGTTAAAATAGAGGAGTGCCCATTAAGGATGTTTAACTCTTAGATACACAGATATCAAGAGACCTGCAGCTCAAATCACTCCATTTTATTCATAGATATGGAAACGAAATGAAAACTGGAAAACTATTCAACATAGATAGAATGAAGGAAACTTGTAAAAATTTTCATTGATTCAATATTTTTCAGTACAAAATTAGGCTTCAAGGTCCAAAACTCGAAACCTCACTCCTTCTTCCAATTGTCCTTAAATACATTATCACAAAAGAGTTTCTAGTAATGAAACTGATTCTAACTTCTCTAACTAACTCTAACTGCCTAAACTATTAACTGTTATGGAGGTACATGCCTCAAGAAAAGTCCTATTACATTTGCATAATCCTAGGAAATGACATAATGAGAATTTTTAGAACTTTTAATCTAAAGGAACAAATGGTCCTGAAGTGGCTGCGGAATCAACAACTACTTTTGATTTATCCGTTGGAATCTTCTTTGCTGTGTCAATGGAGAAGATTTTTCATTTTTTCCAAAGTTCACTTTGAGTTGTAGGAGCATTCCTGTAGCTGAGGTATTCCAATCTAAATGCAGCTGACTGATTGTGAGTGAGCCTTTCTGTGAAGAGTGCCTTTACCATCCATAGAAAATTGAAGTGCCTCTGTAAAAAGTTAAACACTGTCTCTCCCTTTAAAACTTGTGTCTTTTCATGTCTGCTATCTGCTCTGCTCTTTGCCAGTGTTAATGCATCTTCATAAAACTTCCATGTCAAAATATTTCCCTTTTCTGTCCAGCATGAAGGAAAACCCGTTCGGATCAATTTATCAAAAGTTATATCAAACTTTTTTACCGCCTCCTTAATTCTCAGTAACCTTTTCTCTGCAACTTTTCGTAGATCATTCTTAATTATCATTTTATTGACTTCTTCAGCATAAAAGTATCTGTCTTGTATCTCAATTTCTTCTAGCTCTTCATCTGATTTGGAATTGATAAAATTTAAAAACCTCCTAGCCCAATTTGCTCTTTTAATGAGCGTTTGTTTTTCTGATGATATCTCCTCTTAATGGTTTGAGATGAGACCTTTCTCTCTAGCAATTACACTTAGGGAATCCCAATTTGACTTCATTTCAGAGATAATTTCAATCCAAATAATATCTTTAGCTATTAAAAGTGAGATATTACCTTTCAGCTTCTCCTTGAGCTCCTTAATTTCGTCTTCAGCCTTTTGTAGTTTCTGCTTATTTTCATTTGCTTTATCTTCCCATCCTCTCATAACCTTAGTAGTTGTTTCTAAATCTGACTGAGTCCGCTTAAGATCACCTTCAGCTATGTTCAGTTCTGTGTTGAGCTAAACAATTTGTGTTTGAGGATCAGTATTAGCATCACCTATAAAAACAAAAGTGCAAGTGTGATTGTTAATCTGGTTCTGTAATAATATGGGAGTCTGCTTCACTTTGGACAACTCTTCATCTTTCCGCAACAATTGCAAACGTAGCTCTTCTTTTTCTTTTTCCACCTCAGCTACTTCTGCAGCCTTTGAGTGCTCTGTAGCTGGTAATTTTAGCTATTCCCTTAATGAAGATATCTCCATTTCTGCACTTTTCATAAGCTTTTGAACTGCAGTTTTATCAGTGGGATCCACACCAATTTTCATAATGATATTCTTTAATTCTTCATTTTGAATTGAAAATGCTCTTGGATTAGCTTTCTCTATTTTAGATTGTTTAATGACTTTGGCAAGCATGTTTTCAGTCTTAACTTCTGTAGCATTAGTCTTACTCAAATCATTTACAATTAGTTGACCGGTCTGCATATGAAGGTTCATTTTATCCCAAAGTGGGATCTTTTTAACATCCATGGTTATGTTTACTTCCTTAAAGCTTCTTGAAGATCCAAGGGACATTCCTGTCGGATGCGACAGAGCCATCTTAAACTGATCCTTTTCAAGATCGATCACAGACAATAATTTGGTCTGGTCAGCAGTTATGTCGTGCTCTGCTTGTGTTTCTATATTGGATTTTATTCTCTGGTTTCTTTCCTCAATCTGTGTGAACATTTGCTTTACTGAAGGAGTATTTTCCAAATAAAGTTCCTATCTTCTAGGGGAAGAGGGAATATCTTGTTCTTTATTGACATGGAGAGTAAAACCAGGTGAGTTGGAAGAATGATCTTCTGCTAGTTTGGTTCTTTTTTCCTCTCGGGGCTCCTCATCATCTATTTCAACAACATCTTCTCTACCTCTTTTGCTTGCCCTTTCCAAAATTGCAGGTGTTTAAATGCTGGTCTTTGATGAACTTGACTCACCTGGATTAACCAGTTTCTCCAGATCAGGTTTACTTACATGGGAAAATGCAGCACACCCATTCTCCACCCTCTTCTGAGAAATTATTCCATGCGGATCATAAGGCCATTTTTCACCTAACAACAACTGTGTTTCTTCCAACATTTTTGAAACTTCATCAAAAGCTTGTCTCGTATTGACCACAAAAGGTCCCACACTCATGGGTAATTTATACATGACACCTTTCTTTATGGGAAGGAAGTGTACCTGGTCCACATTTAGGCTCTGTCTTATGAATTCCAAAGCGAAAATCCGCATGGGTACAAACGTTGGGAGCCTATAGGGTTCAATGCTTGCTCCACACAACCTTATCTCTGAATACTCTTCAAATACAAACCAATCTCCAAATCTGCAATGGGGTCCTAGCTATAGGAATTCCCGAGCTTCTGTCAGGAAGCATGGAGGAAGAACTCCATTCAAAACTTTATAAGCAATAGTCATGAAATGGCTAGCAAACTCAAATAGTCCTGCTTCATTGTCTTCTTTTCTTATCATGTCAGTCCAGAACAAAACTGATTGTTTATGTTTGTTAACATCAACTTTTTTTAAACCCAAACTCATGAACTCTTCAACATTTTGATACAAAAATAAGTAAACAACCAATGATGGAAATTTGAAGAAACCTGTTAGAGGAAAAGCTATCAATTGGGAATTTACTATTTCCTGCCAAAAAGACGGAATGTCAAGGACCACCCCTGGTTTCATCATCAGTGAAAACATCCCCAAGACTGATTTATCAATTTCGTGGTCATCGTCTTTTCCCAAAATCTCCATAATGCAGCTAAGAAATGGCCTATACTGAACATTGAACGCCTCCAAACTGAACTTTTCTCCTTCAAATTGAGTTTTTTCTGGATTTTATTTCAAAAATGAAATACAACGACTGAACTCTTCGTTTGAAAGGTCTTCAAAATACTGAACCAATGAATCTTCGGAGAATTGTAACGAAGACTCATCTTCTGGAAAGCACAATGCTTGGCGAATTAATTGTGTTGATACCTGCAAGACATTTTCCCCCTGAGAATTCATGACGAAACATTTACTAGGGTACATTGATGAGACTAACCATGAGATGAACTCGGGGAAGAAGTGAGTTTTCGGAACACAGGCGGACAACACACCAGAACGTTTCATAGCAGATAATACAAGGGATTTATCAGTGTTTAGGGTTACTTGGTAATGCAGTAGGGGATGATTGACGGACGATGCGGTATCATGGATGTCCTTTTCACTATCCAGGAGGGGACTGAGGTTTGAAGAACCAGACAAGGATATTCATTTTTCCATGACTAACAGGAACTGAAAACAATTCGCGGGGTAACGGGAAATGCAAATGTGGCAAGAACACGGTTCAAAAGGGGAAAAACAGTCACACATGGACAAAACGGGACTAAAGAACTCTTTAATAAGCTACAGGAATCTGTAATAAATGCCAACATGATGTGGACAAACCGTTGAGGGCGGATGACAACTGTTCTCCACTTCGCCTGATGACGTCACTGTGGGGGGTCCTGGAGTACGTTAGCGAACTTCGACTGGCACCCCCCGCAGTTATTCACAGCCGTCGATCACAGCTCACCCCCGATCTGACCAGTCAACTACGGGGGGTCAGGATTTGATAAACTACGAGCCACTTCTCCCCCCGCAATTTTCCACGATCGCCACCTCCGCTCAAGAAATTGCTCGGAGCTTAAGCTTAAATCAAAACATATATTTCAATAAGGTCAATATTCATCGAGCTTTGAAATGCTTGTTTTATGATATAGTATAAAACTTTATACTATAACATATGATTTTTTGATTTTCTATTTTTTTGTATTTTTGATATTCAAAAATAAAAATTGAAAAGGATATGCAGATATGATCTACAACATCTGGCTCCACTTGGGGATAGTGTTTTTACCACGAAACACTAAGAACCTGCAGATCAGTGCCTTCACTTCGGGCATGGAGTCACATATTGCTTGATGGAAAATGTACAATGATCACACCGGATATATACAATGATGATGAAACTACTTCTTAGTGCCGGAAATAATGCTTTAGATATTGCCCATTCACAGGCATATCTAATACTTCTCTTCAAGGTTTTCCAGCATGAAATTGTTATTCATCTTGACTTCATTGATCTTGAACGGACCATACCACAAGGGATCAAATTTGCCGTGTTTACCTTTGTCTTCCCTTCGGGTATCCCACCTCAATACTAAGTCTCCCTTCTGAAACATGATCTCCTTTGCTTTCCTGTCAAATATTGTCTTCATTTTCTGCTGATAAGTGAGCAAGTTTTCCCGAACTTGATTTATGTTTTAATTTAACTCCATTACATTGTTCATTCTTCTAATCATGGCATTTGGTTCTGTTTGAGCATCTTGGAGAAAGTAAATCACAGGTTTCACCAACTGAGTGGGAAAAAATGCTTGAGTACCATATACGAGCTCATAAGGAGACTTGCCAGTAGATCTTCTAGTGGTCATCCTTGTTTCCCATAAAGCAAAAACTAACTTTGTATCCCAATTCTTCTGATTTTCACTGATTGTCTTCTTCAAAATTTTTACCAATGTTTTATTAGAAGACTCTGCCAATCCATTCCCCTGCGGATGATAAGGTGTAGAATGAGACAATATCACATTGTAAGTATGACAGAAATTAATAAACCTTATTGAGCTGAAGACTTGGGCGTTATCTGTTACAATCTTTACTGGACATCCAAACCTGCTAAAGATATTTTCTTCAAGAAACTTCATTACAACCAAATCATTTGCCTTCCTGGTGGGGATTGCCTCCGCCCACTTTGTAAAATAATCCATAGCAGTAAGAATCCACTTAAATTTCCCACTGGATGGTGGATTGATTTCCCCAATGAAATCCAATCCCCATTTCCTGAAAGGTTCTTCAACAAAAACAGGGAGAAGAGGTAATGGAGCTAACTTCTTCTTCTCTGCAAACACCTGGAATTTTTGACAACTTCTGACTGCTTTATAAACATCAACAAAAACATATGGCCAATAGAATCCTGATTTAAAAACCTTATGGGCAGTTACCTTCCAACTATAGTGACCTCCGCACAAGCATTCATGATATTCTTTGATTACCTCTGGAACTTCTTCCTCTGTCAAACACAGCAGTAATACCCCAGCAGGATCTTTCCAATATAACCTTTCTTCGATTATGACATAAGTTTGAGCCTTAAGCTTTAAGGCTTTGTATTTGGTTCCATCTACGGAAGGAGGAGAAGAAAGAAAGCACAAATAATGAACAATGTCCTTATACCAACTTGAGCAGAGAAATTTATATTTGATTGTTGGCTTTGACTGATTATCCTCTGTTCTTCCATCAATTTCTTCTATAGGGGCCAACAAATTAATTCCCAGTGCCTGGAAATTTGACTATGTTAATAATTTGGCCAATCCCAACCCTTTGACCAATTTGGTGGGTTTGACGTCCATATCATATTCTTGGATTTTTACAATCCATTTTCCCCTTTTTCCTTCTACATCGCTCTGTATCAGGACGTCCTTTACGGCAGAATTAGGAACGTATGCCAATATTTGAGAATGGAGGATATAGGTTCTAAATGCCTTCAATGCTTTCACCAGAGCATATACTTGTTTCTCCAATATATTATACTTCAATTCTGCATCTCGAAGAACTTTACTGAAATATGCTACCGGTTGTTCATACTTTTCCTCATTTCTCTGCAATAACACGGCTGCAATAGTTGAGGGAGAGGCAAATGAGAAGATTTGAAATGGCTTCAAATAGTCTGGACTGATTAGAACAGGTGCTTCCTTTAAAGCCTCTTTAATCCTCTGAAAAGACTCCCTTGCTTCTTTGTCCCACTTCACCTCAACGTCCTTTTTTAATATGTCTGTTATCTTTTTAACGATCTCTGCATAATTAAGAACAAACCTTCTTAGAAAATTAATTTTTCCGAGAAATCGATGAATATCTTTCTTACTTCGGGGCAGTGGAATTGACTGAAATGTTTCGACCCTCGCTGGATCAATCTTCACTCCTTCCTTAGAAACAATGTGGCCAAGTAATTTACCCTCCTCCAGGGCAAATAAAGACTTTTTAGGATTCAGCGATAATCCAAACTTTCTACACTTCATGAAGGCTTTCTGCAAATGCTGTAAATGCTCCTCATCAGATTTCGAAAAAATTGTGACATCATCCAAATAAACTACCACAAACTCATCTCCCACAAATGTGATATCCATCGCTCTTTGAAATGTGGCCCCCGTATTCATAAGACCAAATGGCAACCTGGCGTACATGAATGTTCCCCAGGGTGTAGTGAAAGCAGTCTTCTTTTGATCTTCTTTCTCCACAACAACCTGATTATACCTTGAAAAACCATCTACCATAGATAACCTGTAAGCTCTAGTGACCTTTTGTAAGACAAAATCCATTTTTGGCAATGGATAATTATCTTTCAATGAAACCCTGTTCAAATTCCTGAAATCTACACACAGCCTTATCTCCCCATTTTTCTTTCGGACTGGCACAAGATTGGAAACCCAATCTGAATATCTTAGCGGAACAATTATTTTGGCCTGCAGCAATTTCCTCACCTCCTTTTCAATCGGAGCCAACAATAATGGATTGATTTGTCGGAGCTTCTGTTTATGCAGCTTGACTCCATCTTTCAGTGGGATTTTATGCTGTATGATACCTTTATCATACGTTTTCAAATCGTCATAGGACCAAGAAAATACATCTTTGAATTGTCTAAACAGATCTATGTACCTTTCTTTGTAGTACTTCGGGATTCCTTTGAACAATTTGATCATTTTAGGCTCCTGTTGAGTCCCCAAGTTGCAATCTTCCACCTGTTCGTCTTGGTTTGCTTTATTTTGATTCACTGCAACATCATTAGCACCAAATAGTCTTTCGAGAGGCACCAAGCCTCTTAGCAAAACATTGTCTTTCAACTGAATAATCTCCTGACCACCAATCTTATTTTTCAGGATTTTACCGGCCCACTCATCTTCATCAGTTTCCAAATCAATCTGATGACCTTCAAAATCTTCAATCATAAAAAAAAACTGCTTAATTTGTTCATCATCCTCAAAGACCTGTCAGTGTTTAATATTGTCTGGGATTGAAGGTCTATATCTCATCTCAATTTCATACCTTAGCCTTGGATTGATCAGAGGCTTGAACTTACTGGCTGCAACTGCCAAAGAATAAGCCATTCTATTCTCTTCCCTGGGAACAAACTGTAAGTTGAAGGCTTCAAAGTAATTTTCAATCAAATCCCAGACTTCATTGCGATATTCCCTTAACCAGGAATGTTTAGTTTGACATAAATTCTTAATTTGTCTTATAATTAATTCAGAATCCCCAAACACAGTCATGGACTGAATTCCTATTTTCTTAGCTGTCTACAAACTAATAATTAATGCTTCATATTCTGCAACATTATTAGTGGACTCAAACTCCAATTTGAAAGAAAAAAGCACAAGGTTACCTTCAGGAGAAACAAAAATGAAACCAGCTCCAGTACCCTCTTTGGAAAACACACCATCGAAATAACACTTCCATAGCTTGTTCGAATGCAGCTCCTTATGTAAAATTACTGAAGGAATCTGCCCTTTCGATTCTTCAACAAATTCTGCATCTTCATGCAGCATGAAGCAAGAGAGGTCATCCTTCTCTTGGCCATAAATTGGTGAATTACCTTCATCTTTCTTGGTAGTAGTTTTTTGAAATCTAGTCTCTCTATACAACCTCCTTTCTTCACCATTGAAAATGGGAATGATAGCATATGTAAAATATAGCTTCAAAACTCCTCCAAGCTTTTCCCCCCATGATCTAGATAGTAACATACCAAACCTGGCAGGAATATCTGCCACTACAACATCCATCATAATGCTTTTGGCTGGGATTTGAGCCAATGTGACAACCATATCCTTAATCAGACCCACACACTTTACCCTTTTTGAGTCAAAAGAATAAAGATCTCGATATGGCTTGGTGATTTGCAAATTCAACTCTTTCATCACACACAATGGCATCATATTGTGGGACGCACCAGAATCTAGCATGCAGTTATGTAGAACAAAATCATGTAACAGAAGTGATATATAAAAAGGAGGGATAGATGAATCTACCTCTTCAACATGAGGTCCAAAGGTAACCACTGGTTTCTCTTCCTGCAGATTTACTATATCACCTACTTCATCAGACTGAGATAAATTAATAAACTCGGCAATCTCTTTCTTATAGCCAGGTGTTTTCATTAACTCAAGAAGAGGTACTTGAATCTTCACTTTCTCCAACTCTTTCGACAAACTGAAAGTCTGATTTGATTTTGTCAACTTTTCAGGTTCTTCTTGATCTTTTTTGGAATTTGAGTTTTGATTAGAAACAGTAACCACTTTCTCCAAAATATTAGAATCTCTAACTTTTGTTTGAGAAGCTTCTGCTCGCTGCTTTTCCTTTTCTTTTTCTTCGTTCATGGGCTTTTTCCCCTTATCTGTTTTCTTAGTTTGATCTTTCTGGAATGGAGTTGCCATTAGAGCAGGTGCTGCTTCTGATTCTTTTTCTTCATTGTCTTGAGTCCTTAGTATCTTCTTTGACCTTAAATCATACTTTTTATGCAACTCGGATTGCATGAAGTATGTGAACTGTCTGCAGTAATCATCCATCTCTTCTTGATCAAATGAAATATCATTTTCTTCCATTTCTTCTTCTTCAGCTTCTTCTTCTGTTTCATCATATTCCATATACACAGCAGAAATTCGAGCATCATCCTCTCTCTCATCATCATCATCTGCTGAACGGGACGGGGCTGCCTCTATGTACAAAGGAGCTTGCACCTGATCTTGATCTTTTTTTTCTCTTTGTAGAATCTGCAGGGGCTGTTTTTTAAATTGGGGATTAAAAACCCCTCTATTCTGTCTTGCAGGCTTACTATCTATTTCCAACTTTACCAATTTATTTGACAGATTTTTTATGACCTTAGTCATGTCATCAATTCTCTGATCTTGAGCTGAGGCTTCTTCTTTAGCCTTTCCTTTATCTGAAACTTTACCAGCAGCGGACATATTAGCCTCAATCTCTAGAGCATCAGTTTGAATCTGTTCCAACGTAGGGGACCTTCTTTCCCTCAATGTGAAACTGAATTCTGGTTCAAATGCACCAGCAAAAACAACCCTAGCTCCAATAGGAGGAGGCTTCATCTCTGCAGGCAAACTATTATACAATTTGTTAAATCTCTTCACAAAATCACTCATATTTTCATCAGATTTCTTCTTGATTGCATTAAATTCTGTCAAAGAATAGCCGTGGTCCCTCTTTTCGCCCCACCTTTCAATGAAACGTCTTTCTAGGGCATCGCAATCATTAATGGAACCATTAGGTAATCCTTTGAACCATTTCCTTGCCTCTCTACTTAGAGACCGGACAAAGAGTCTCATAACAACATCTAAATGTTCAACGTTTAAATTCTCTGCAAATGTGCAAAACAGGGGCAAATGCTGTTCTGCGGTTATTTCATCTTCACCGGTAAATCTAGGGAGAAACTTGAGGTACTCTTGAGGCATATCATGCAATGGTTGGGCTAGATTTAATGGTGCATATCTATTCATCAAGAAAGCAGGGGCTGCAGGGACTGCCATATTTACGCCTGGGTTAACTGCTCCTTGAGCGGGGGTAAAATGAATACCAGTTGTAGGTAGGGATGAATGAGGTGAAACAACTGATATAGGAATTGGACTATGAACGATTGCAGAAGAGCTGGCAGCTATATGGGGCTGATTTTCTATAAAAGGAAAAGACACAAACTCCAAAGATTGCTCTTCTAATGTGGGTTCTTGAAAACGAACGGGTGATGGTGATGATTCTTCTTTCGAGAAAATGAGTTTCTTGGAAGCTTTCTTGGATGAGAAAATGTATGAACTGCTGCCTGGTGCGAGTAGTGTGGTTTTAGGTGTATCTAATATTTTTGGTTTCTGGCCCTTCTTTGAAACAAGCTTCTCAGGATCAGACAAAACAGGAACTTTTTGCTGAGAGGTATCTGACCTCGTGTGAGGTTTCTTGGGAGCCAGAGCTATTTTCAAACAATCATAGTGTACTATTTCCTCCTCTCTGAACAACCAGAGGAAATGTAAAACAAAACCCAGGGAAAATCTTCGAATCTTCGATCCCCGGCAACGGCGCCAATTAATGTTGTTCCTTGAGAAACAATTCCTTGTTGTGTAAAGGAATCCGTGCTCAAGACATTAAAGATTATGTCACAAACAAGTGTATATTTGTATATGCTTATTAAACCTTCAAATATTAATAATATAATATCCAAATATCAAACCCCTACAAGCTCTGCAATGCCATGTTCTCTTTATGCTGAAGTGAATGAATAGAAGAAAAAGAAAGAAAATGATTTCAATTTGATATGCTGCTTAAAACAGAATCTACCATCATAAAACCCTGAAGAAGTGAGCAACAAATAAGTTAAAATAGAGGAGCGCCCATTAAGGATGTTTAACTCTTAGATACACAGATATCAAGAGACCTGTAGCTCAAATCACTCTATTTTATTCATAGATATGGAAACGAAATGAAAACTGGAAAACTATTCAACATAGATAGAATGAAGGAAACTTGCAAAACTTTTCATTGATTCAATATTTTTCAGTACAAAATTAGGCTTCAAGGTCCAAAACTTGGAACCTTTCTCTTTCTTCAAATTGTCTTTAAATACATTATGACAAAATAGTTTCCAGTAATGAAACTGATCCTAACTACTCTAACCAACTTTAACTGCCTAAACTGTTAACTTTCATGGAGGTACATGCCTCGAAAAAGTCTTATTACATTTACATAATCCTGAGAAATGACATAATGAGGATTTTTAAAACTTCTAATCTAAAGGAACAACTGGTCTTGAAGTGGCTACGAAATCAACAGCTACTTTTGATTTGTCCGTTGGAATCTTCTTTGCTGTGTCAATGGAGAAGATTTTGCATTTTTTCCAAAGTTCACTTTGAGTTGTAGGAGCATTCCTGTAGCTGAGGTATTCCAATCTAAATGCAACTGCCTGATTGTGAGTGAGCCTTTCTGTGAAGAGTGCCTTTACCATCCATAGCAAATTGAAGTGCCTCTGTAAAAAGTTAAACATTGTCTCTCCCTTTAAAACTTGTGTCTTTTCGTGTCTGCTATCTGCTCTGCTCTTTGCCAGTGTTAATGCATCTTCATAAAACTTCCATGTCAAAATATTTCCCTTTTCTATCCAGCATGAAGGCAAACCTGTTCGGATCAATTTATCAAAATTTATATCAAACTTCTTTACCGCCTCTTTAATTCTCAGTAACCTTTTCTCTGCAACTTTTCGTAGATCATTCTTAATTATCATTTTATTAACTTCTTCAGCATAGAAGTATCTGTCTTGTATATCAATTTCTTCTAGCTCTTCATCTGATTTGGAATTGATAAAATTTAAAAAACCTCCTAGCCCAATTTGCTCTTTTAATGAGCGTTTGTTTTTCTGATGATATCTCCTCTTCATGGTCTGAGATGAGGCATTTCTCTGTAGCAATTATACTTAGGGAATCCCATTTTAACTTCATTTCAGATATAATTTCAGTCCAAATAATATCTTTAGCTCTTAAAAGTGAGATGTTACCTTTTAGCTTCTCCTTGAGCTCCTTAATTTCATCCTCAGCCTTTTGTAATTGCTGCTTATTTTCATTTGCTTTATTTTCCCATCCTCTCATAATCTTAGTAGTTGTTTCCAAATCTAGCTGAACCCGTTTAAGATCACCTTCAGCTATCTTCAGTTCTGTGCTGAGCTGAACAATTTGGGAATGAGGATCAGAATCAGCATCACCTATAGGCGAAATAAAAGTGCAAGTGTGGTTTTCAATATGATTCTGCAGAGATATAGCAGTCTGCTTCACTTTGGACAACTCTTCATCTTTTTGTAACAATTGCAAACGTAACTCTTCCTTTTCTTTTTCTACCTCAGCTACTTCTACAGCCATTGAGTGCTCTATAGCTGGTAATTTTAACTTTTTCCTTAGTGAAGATATTTCTACTTCTGCACTTTTCATGAGTTTTTGAATTGCAGCTTTATCATTTGGATCCACACCAATTTTCATAATGATCTTCTTCAACTCTTCATTTTGAGTTGTTAATGCCCTTGAATTATCTTTCTCCATTTTGCATTGTCTGATGACCTTTGCAAGCATGTTTTCAGTCTTGACTGCTGTGGCATTGGTCTTGCTCAAATCATTTACAATCAACTGCTCGGTCTGCATATGAAGATTCATTTTGTCCCACAATGGGATCTTTTTAACATCCATGATTATGTTTACCTCCTTAAAGCTGCCCGAAGATCCAAGAGACATTCCTGTCGGATGTGACAGAGCCATCTTAAACTAATATTTTTCAAGATCCATCACAGTCAATAATCTGGTCTGGTCAGCAGCTATGTGGTGCTCTGCTTGTGCTTCTATATTGGCTTTTATCCTCTGGTTTCTTTCCTCGATCTGTGTGAACATTTGCTTTACTGAAGGAGCCTTTTCCAAATAAAGTTCCTGTCTTCTAGGAGATGAGGGGAGATCTTGTTCTTCATTAACCTGGAGAGTAAAACCAAGTGAGTTGGAAGAATGGTCTTCTTCTAGTTTGGTTCTTTTTTCCTCTCGGGGCTCCTCATAATCTATTTCAATAACATCTTCTCTACCTCTTTTTCTCGCCCTTTCCAAAATTGCAGGTGTTTGAATGTTGGTCTTTGATGAACTCGACTCACCTGGATTAGCCATTTTCTCCAGATCAGGTTTACTTACATGGGAAAATGCAGCATACCCATTCTCAACCCTTTTCTGAGAAATTATTCCATGCGGATCATAAGGCCATTTTTCTCCCAAAAACAACTGTGTCCCTTCCAACATTTTTGAGACTTCATCAAAAGCTTGTCTCGTGTTGACCACAAAAGGTCCCACACTCATAGGCAATTTGTACATCAAACCTTTCTTCATGGGAAGAAAGTGAACTTGGTCTACATTAAGACTTTGCCTTATGAATTCCAGGGTGAAAAGTCGCATGGGTACAAAGGTTGGGAGCCTATAGGGCTCAATGCTAACTCCATACAGCCTTATCTCTGAGTATTCTTCGAATACAAACCAATCTCCAAATTTGCAATTGGGTCCTAACTGTAGGAACTCCAGGGCTTTTGGTAGAAAGCATGGAGGAAGAGTTCCATTCAAAATTTTATAAGCAATAGACATGAAATGGTCAGCAAATTCAAAAAGCCCTGCTTCATTCTCTTCTTTTCTAACCATATCGGTCCAGAATAAAACTGATTGCTTATTTTTATTACTATCAACTATATTTAAACCCAAACTCATGAACTCTTCAACATTTTGATCAAAAATAAGTAAACAACCAATGATGGAAATCTGAAGAAACCTGTTAGAGGAAAAACTATCAATTGGGAATTTACTATTTCCTGCCAAAAAGACGGAATGTCAAGGACCACCCCTGGTTTCATCATCAGTGCAAACATCCCCAAGACTGATTTATCAATTTTGTGGTCATCGTATTTTCCCAAAATCTCCGTAATGCAGCTAAGAACTGGCCTATATTGAACATTGAACGCCTCCAAACTGAACTTTTCTCCTTCAAATTGAGTTTTTTCTGGATTCGATTTCAAAAATGACATACAACGACTGAACTCTTCGTTTGAAAGGTCTTCAAAATACTGAACCAATGAATCTTTGAAGAATTGTAACGGAGACTCATCTTCTGGAAAGCACAATGCTTGGCGAATTAATTGTGTTGATACCTGCAGGACATTTCCCCCCTGAGAATTCATGACGAAACATTTACCAGGGTACATTGATGAGACTAACCATGAGATGAACTCGGGGAAGAAGTGAGTTTTCGGAACACAGGCGGACAACCCACCAGAACTTTTCATAGCAGATAATACAGAGGATTTATCAGTGTTTAGGGTTACTTGGTAATGTAGTAGGGGATGATTGACGGATGACGCGGTATCATGGACGTCCTTTTCACTATCCAGGAGGGGACTAAGGTTTGAAGAACTAGACAAGGATATTCGTTTTGCCATGACTAACAGGAACAGAAAACAATTCGCGGGGTAACGGGAAATGCAAAGGTGGCAAGAAAACAGTTCAAAAGGGGAAAAACAGTCACACATGGACAAAACGGGACTAAAGAACTCTTTAATAAGCTATGGGAATCCGTAATAAATGCCAACATGATGTGGACAAACCATTGAGGGCGGATGACAACTGTTCTCCACTTCGCTTGATGATGTCACTGCGGGGGGTCCTGGAGTACGGTAGCGAACTTCGATCGGCATCGCCCGCAGTTATTCACAGCCGTCAATCATGGCTCACCCGCGATCTAACCAGTCAACTACGGGGGGTTGGGATTTGATAAACTACGAGCTACTTCTCCCCCCGCAATAACTTATCCGAAAGCACTTTTCCACGATCGCCACCTCCGCTCAAGAAATTGCTCGGAGCTTAAGCTTAAATCAAAACATATATTTCAATAAGGTCAATATTCATCGAGCTTTGAAATGCTTATTTTATGATATAGTATAAAACTTTATACTATAACATATGATTTTTTGATTTTCTATTTTTTGTATTTTTGATATTCAAAAATAAAAATTGAAAAGGATATGCAGATATGATCTACAAAAGAACCCTTAGTCAGAATGTGCTTGACAATGTAGGGGTCATGCCATAATGGTTCAAATTTCCCTGTTCCTATCTTATCAGCTTCCTGAACATAAAGCAAGACCAAGTCTCCTTCAGAGAAGGTGTGAGGCTTGACATTGCGGTCATATTGCACCTTAATTCATCTCTTATGTGCTTCGTTGGCCAATGCGGCTTCACGACGCGTTTCATCTAGATGGATGAGATCTAAAAGACGTTCCTCTTCTTCATAAGTGTCAGGTAGTAGGTCAATCATGAGTTTCAACAATGGTATTTCACATTGTATCAGTAAGATATATTACAGACCATCAAATAGCTGAAAGGGAGTGAATATGGTTGCATTTCTCACCAAGGTTTGATATTCCCACAAATACGAGTACATGAGCAAATGCCAGTTTCATGTATGAACCCCAATCATGCGTTGAAGCATACACTTAAGAATCTTGTTGATAGATTCAACTTTTCCGTTAGCTTGCGAATAATAGGGGGTAGGACTTGTTATTGTCAGTGTTTGCATCCTGCCATCAGTGATCAAAAATCTTCTTTTCATATCATTTTAAGGGTCCGACTCATAATTTTTTTATCATTCCATTAGGTCATGAAAAAAATTAGTCACTGATGGTATCCCTAGTCCAAAAAACATCACTCTTCCTCAAATTCGATTACTTGCTAGCATAGTTTCATACCTTGTTGACTGTACACCATCCATAAAATCAATATCAATCATGTCATCTTGAAATTCAGTTCTTCAAGGTCTCATTAGGTATTTTAGGTTTTTTCAAGGTTGCCATTAGGTCATTAGGGTTTCCAAGGTCCAATAAAACTTCATTTCCACTACATAAGACCAATAAGTAAAGGGTGATTCAATAAAATCTCTTCACCATATGAAGATGATTTGTGAAGAAAAATTATTGTTTCAGCATGTAATTTTGGTTTTCGGATGTAATTTTTAATTTTCATTATGTAATTTTATGTCATTCAAATGTAATAAGTTCATGATTCCCAAGCTGCTAAATTAGAGTTCCAACATGCAAAAACATCAATAATGTCAAATCGAAGAGTTCTCAAAGTCATCAGATGATCAATTTGTCAAGGAAAAAGTCAAGTGCAAAGGTAAAAATTCATAGTTTAAAGTGAAAGTGAAGAAATAAAAAGTGGGTCCCAAGGCCCAGTTCATCAAATAATGAAGTATAAATACCACCAAGATATCACAAGGTAGCTCATTTTTCATTTCATCCATTGAGCTTACACTCCCATAGCCAGAAAAATCGATTTGCAGGGTCAGAGGCTGAGTTTTTCAGTGGCGCTACACTTTCATAGGGTGGCACTGTGCTTAGAGCAGGCAACGTTGCACTTTTCTCCCACTGGCATTGCGCTTATGGGCAAGACGTTGCGCTTTTTCCCGATGTGCTGCGCTTTTTCTCAGTGACCCCTCCAGGCACAAAAACTCAAAAAACACCTCCAAACTCTTCAAAAACTTCAAAAAGTGCCTTTTACACACTCTTGCAAGTAAGTACACTCAATTTTTTGCCTCCTTGCACTCCTAAAGAATGATTTCATACTATTTTAGATTCTGAGTGAAATTGGCATTTGGCTAGTGAGAAAACACTAGTTCTACTCCTAATTCCCAATTTTGATGCACTAATACCCTAGATTTCCTTCCCACACATCTAAAAATCCTATCCTACACTTACACTATCATTCCCTAATCCATAAGTCCATTTCCCTTAAAACCCTAAGTACTAGGCTTCTATATCCCTAGGCCACCACTTCCCTAAACCTGTAATTAAATTCTCAATTCCAATTCCCTTGACATTTTGACCTCCCATCACCTCCCAAAGTTTCATAATCCCTTCCCCCATCTCCCTAAATTTTCCTAGAGTTATCCCTATTCCCTAGACGCATCTTCACTTCCCATTCCCATCTACCTTATCCCTAGGGTTTCTAGGCCACCAAAACACTATGGAGGAAGGTAGATATTATATGGAAAAGGAGGATAGAGAATAGAGAAGGCCTCACAAAGGAGGAATAATCCTAAGGCTCGAGCCCACCAACACAAATGAACTCGGGGCTTCTCCCACGACTGTAAGTTTTTTTGAGTATGTAGGTTGCCTTGATTTTTGCAACATGATTCAGAGGGTCAAAAAGAATCTTGAGAATCTCTAGGATAATTCAAAGAAGGATAATGACATACTGAGAAAGAGGGAAAAACATTACTTCAAGAGAAATCAAATTGCAAGCTCAAAGCTCCAAAAGGCTAAATCAAGACTTGAAACCCTAACCAAGAAAAATGAAGGGGAAAAGCTTGATATTCTTGCTGATGCATCACTAATTGCCTATTGAAAATCATTAGCATGTCATAGAAGAAAACTTGAAGAAATTTGGTCTATTTTTGAAATTTTTGGAAATTTTCGTGTTTTTGGCAATTTTGCATAGTGCCACCGGCAAAAGCGCAACACCCTAGGCGCTGCGCTTTTCCTAGGGACCTCCAATGGACAAAAATAAGGTACCATTGGATTCAGAAGGAAATTTAAAGTTAGGAAAACAACTTTGCTAATATTTTTGGGTCAAAGGAGTAGTCAGAATGTCAAAAAACACTCAAAAAATGACCTTTATGCCCTGTTTTGGAGGCTCGTGCTGCGCTTTTGAACAGTATTGGGAGAATCAGTTTTTGGAGGGTAAAACCAACACCATTTTTGAAACCAAGCATATTTCTAGAAACTAGACTAGACATGATTTCCAATGAGCTATCCTGAGCTCAATTTTGACACCTGGAACCCCCTCAGAAGTGGAGCTGAAGATGGAACTGTGCTTTTGACCTTAGCATTGCGCTTTTGACAACTTCTCTCAGTTTGCTGATATTTACCAATTTTCTTAGTTTTTTCCAATTTCACTTGGAAAATGGATTTTTCACCTCTATAAATCAATGACATAAATGATATTATGGTTTTTTTACACTTACCTAGGGTAAATACATTAGATGAAAACTTTTGATGATGATGTAATGAATGAGTTTCCAAAAAGTGAGGGATGAGTTAGTTTGACCTCCATACAATCTAGGTATTAGTTCAGTCTTTGGTGGAACTGCTCCTCCACTCAGGGATTCAACCCCTGAGGATGAGAGAAGTTGTTTTTTGGTCTATATCTTGTACTTTTTTACTCATTTCCTAGGTTGGATGTTGATGCATTGATAAGAGACTCTAGTGTAATTAGTATCTGGCAGGAAATTTATGAAAAGGTTGCAACTATTTCTTTGGGATACCTGTGGTATGGAAATTTAGCATTGTTTTTCTTATGTATCATTATGTATGAATTTTTTTTTCATGATTCATTTCATTTATATGATATGATGGTTTTCAAGTTGATAAACATAATACATCTCTCATGCTCTCTTTTGGGAAAGTCTTCATAGTTTTCTTCATTTTGTTTAGTTTATAAATAATTCATTCTTAGCCTTCCTCTTTCTAGCTCCTCATCAGTCTGATCCATCTCACCTTGAAACCCTAAAGTGTTATCCTTCCTACATACCTTGCCCCATTGAATCTCTTCAACCCTAATATTATTTGCCTTTACCTAGCCTCTTTGACCTAATTCACCCATCCATCAAAACCAATTCAAACAAACAAACACCTGTACTCATGCCTAGCCTAAAATCCTAATTCATACAGCCCTCTTGGGTGTGACATTGTGGAGAGAGCCCTTTCTGGCTTTGTAGGGCTAGCTACCAAGCTAAAATATTAGTCTATGGTTACCTTTGTTTGGACTCTTTCTCAACCTTAGAGATCCAGTGGAGTGATAACATACTGGCGTCGTTGCCGTGGAGTGGAAGATTTATTTTCCCTAAGTGTACGATAGGAAACATTGGAATTTGATCCTTTGGATGATAGGGTTAAGTTTCAGGAAAGGCTGATTGGATAATTGTAGTGCCAGGATTGTAAATCTGGCTTCAAGAAGATATACCAGAGAAAATCACGATCCTGATCCAACTGATCTTGTCGAAGATCCAGAGAAGATTTTCCAGAGGCATAGATATCAAACTACAAATATTCAGTCAGGACCAATCCCATTGGTAAGATATACTTCACTGCCTACTAAAATACTATCTCTTGAAGATATACCATACGATATGAAATTTTAATTTTCATTGTTTAGATCTAAGTCTGAAACCTCTGAAACATAGTATTCAATCCTTTAAGACTCTCTGAGGTCAAGTCATTATTTGAATTAGATATTAGTTCTCTGAAAATTGAATAATATTGGTTTTTTGAAGAGATCAAACTTGAATTAGACCTTGACATAAAATATTGGATCCACTTCTACCATCAAGAGTCAATACCTATCTTTGCTCAACCTCAATCAATTGTAGTTTTTTCATCTGCACCTTCGACCTCATCATTTATACCTACTACTTCATTACCTACAACTGTTGTTCCACTACCTATTCAGCCAACCCCTCCTGTTATCAATCCAATAATTCACTCAGCAAGAATCATGGCTATATTTTCCCCACTTATCTTACCTTCTCAGTTTAATTATTTACCTCAGGATTATGGCCAAAGACTCCCCCTATTTGATGAAAATTCTACCATATCCACAAAATAACACATTGTTAAGGTCACCGACTTCATAGACTTGGAGGAAATTGATGCCGAAAATGCCAAAATGAGGATTATAGCCCAAAGCTTCTCTAGAGATGTCAAAGTTTGGTTTAGATCCTTGACTACTAATTCCATTGCCACTCTAGACTAGCTAGTTGATGCATTTATAGCCTAATGGGAGGTAAAGAAAAACCATTTACAGTTGTTTTCTGAGTATGAGAGCATGAAGAGAAATCCCAATGAATTAGTCCAAGATTTCAATACTCGTTTCAATAGAAATTATAATGTAATTCCCGTTGAGATCAAGCCTCCTCCAGGCCTAGCTCTCATACGTTATCCAGATGCATTTGATCTCGACATGGCCTGCCAACTAAGGGGAATAAATCTAGCTACATTGGAAGATATGAAAAAGAACGTGGTTAGCGTTGAAAAAAATCTGCTGATGAAAAGAGCTAGAGCTAGAAATGAGAGAAAAGTCACCATTAAAGATGAACCTGTTAGCCATCTATAAATTTTTCATATACTATGATGGCTAAAACAGGTTTGTTAGTCTTCAAGAAACAAATTTGGAGAAAATATGTGATTTCTTGAAGCCTTGTTGTGTCTCTTGTCCGAGAATCCATTTCACTGATATCTTCATCAAAAATCCTTCAAAAACCTTGCTGTTATCATGAAGAAAATTGTTTTTGGGCCCCCTCTTCCACCCTCTTTCATTCTTATTTTCCTATTAAATTATCCTTCACTTCCTCAAAATCCCCTTTTAAACCTTATAAATCCCCTTTATTTGGTTTAAAATCACCTTTTTATCCTATCGGAACCTCAAAAAGGCTCAAAAACTCAATTTTTAGGCCTATTTTCTGACCTTTTATTAAAAGAAGGCCTTAATCCCTTTTTGCTTAAGCCCTAACCCCCTTTCCCGCCATACGACCACCTCCGTGACCGAGTGCTAAAGCCCATCGGCAGTCGCACTTCGGCGTTTCCAAGTTCCCACTTCCGTTTTCTTTTTTCGCCGATGGCCGATCTTCCGATGAGATTGGGACCATCCATTCCCCAAGATGTGATGACCATCGCACTCCATGCTCCATCACATCGCTCCACCGCATCACTCCATCGCATCAGCACATCGCATCACGCTTCACATTTTCCTTGTCCCCTAAACCTTTTCTCCGTCGATATGAGAAGCCTTGATTGCATCTCCACCGTTGATCTCGATCCTGATCCGACGGTCCTCCATCCATTGCACTTGCTCCTCCCATCGGCCATCGGCACATCACAATTCCAAATTCCTCCTTCTTGGACCCTCTTCTCCGCCGATTTTCGACCCACCAAATTAATCTCCGCCGTCCATTTCCCCGAATTGACGGCTCCCATTGATCCCCTCCTTTCAACTCCTCCCAATAGCTTTTCGCTACGGGAAAAAACTGCTGACGTTGTTTCGCCGTGTCCCACCTTTCTTCCTCCCATCCTTTCTACCTTTTCATTCAATCCTGACCGTCGATCTCCCAGATCGAACGGTCTAGAACTGTTTTCGCACCCGGTCCACCCAAAACTATTTAACGCCCAAATCCAACGCGAAATAGGTGGTGTTGATAGGACACGTGTCGTCCTCCAACCTGTATCGCGTTCGATCAGCCCCAAACCGTTTACCACCTTCTGGCAATGCGAAAACCACTGCTGGTTTTCCACAAACCACTTTTCCAATCTCGCGCCATAAACCAAGTTTAAACCCTGTTTCTTATGGTTTCGACCATGGAATCTCCTTCCGCATGCTCCCTTGCCTCTGCACTGCCCTTTCTCCCTCCGAAAAGGCCTCTGAAGCAGTTATAGCCCAATTCGCAGGATTTTTATTAAAATTTTGATGTTTGTTGTAGGTTTAATGGCAGGTAAGCTATGAAAGCTTTCCCACAGTCCAATAAAGGGACATGGCCGAGGATGACGATCCTCTGTGGCCGAATTCAATATTGAAAGGGACATAAAGGGTCAAAAATTCTGAGTTTTCGCCAGTGCGTCATGAACACTGGTCATTCAATAAATCCCCCCAATGCAAGTACCTATCCTCAATCAAATGAAGACCAAAAAGTGAAGATCATAAGAGAATTAAATATTAAAGGATTAAAGCAAAGTATCAAGATCAAAAGTTTAATCCATAGTTAAAGGATAAAGACAAAATATAAAGCCAAAGATGATTCGAGAAGGCCTGATGAAGCCTTAAAGCACAATTAAAGTTAATATCAGTGTTTAAAGTGACAAATCAGGACAGATCAGCAAAAGACCACCTCAAAATTCTAGATCATTGAAGCAATTAATCCCCTAGAAACCAAAAAGTGCCACCTACAGGCTTATTTACTCAAAATCATACAAATTTAATGCACAGTCAGAGATATTTGTCAAAGACAGCTCGGAAGTTATTGCCAGCCTACCCAAAGGCTTCAAAGTCAAAAAACGTAGCCTGAGTTGATGAAATTTAATGTAAAAATCAATTAATAGAGTTAAGACATTAGATATCTTCTCTATTAGGCCTCCCAAAGGTCGAGAAGCATTTACTCTGTATTAATTGAATAGTTAGACCTTCCTTTCAATCCACCTCCTCAATTTACGAATATATATCATATGAGGAGTGATCCAGGTGGATATTGGTGGCCACCTGCCTATTCCACTTGGGGCCCCACCATTTCCTCTTTCAGTTTTTCAGTTTCGGCACAACTTACTATTTTTAGCAGTTTTTTGGGTCCTGAACTTCCAGAGCCATTTTGAGGCCCTAAGCGACGTTTTTTGGGCATCGCGCCTGTAGCTAATATCATTCTATTTTGGAATGGATATTCATGGCAAAATTTTTATTCCTCAGATAGATATTTCTAATGATGTACCATGTGCGTCAAACGGAGATAGTATGCCAAAGTTACATCCCTGGGAAGTTGAAACACTAATTTACCCAAATGGGGCCCATAGTTTTGGCACTTCATCTCCTAGGGTTAGGTTTTTGGATGTTTAGAGTTCTCCATTGTTTCTTAATAATAAATAGGCCCTCGAGCCTCATTGTAACTCAGTTTAGAGGCCTGTAGCTGCCACATCTCTTCTCAGAGATAGCTACCAGCGCCCTAGCTAGTTTTATTTCCATTCTGTCTATAAGAAAATTTCAGTTCTTTGATATTAATGAAATGAAGTGTTATTCCTGCTGCATCTTTGTATTGATGGTTATATGTTTATTCTGTTGCGTTCCTGCATAAATCCAGATCAGTGGTATCAGAGCGGTCTGCTTTTTCTCGATCCTTCTTTGCATGTCTCCAACAAGGTCGGGGTATAAGGATCTAGGGCTTGATTTGGTGGAACCTTTGCAAGATCAGCCTCGCAAACCTCGACGGATACCCATTGGGGACGAAAATAAAGATGAGGGAGCAGGATATCCTATCAAAATATTGCTCGAGGAGGCCCTCGAAAAACAAAGGAACGCGATGATGGACCATGTTGCGACAACAAAGGGATCAAGATGTGCATGAGTTGACGAATCTGTTCCATACCCTGTGCACAAAGTTGGGTATCAAAGATTTAGAGAAACATCTGGTGCTAAAGTATCACAGCTGTTTGCACAGATACATTCAGGAGGAAATGGAGTTCCTCGACATCTCCTCGCTTGGTATGGCATACCGGTATGCTGCCAAGATTGAGTAGAAATTCAAACAGAAGAAGCGAGACTTTGGATCTGCAAATCAAAAGCAAGGGAAAGGTGCTTCCAAACCACAAAAAAAAGGACAGAGCCAAGGCATGGCGGCTAAAGACAACTCGTCGAAGCCACAAGAAAAGAACAACACTGCAAAGCCAAAGAAGAACACAGGAAAGTGGTGTGAGTTCCATAAGAGCTCCACTCACAACACAAGTGAGTGTCGGGCCAAGCAGTCGCTAGTGGCCAAGATGAGGGCTTCTGAGTCAGATGCATGCTCCGACTCTGAATCGGAACCCGAAAAGGGGAATGAAAAAGGGAAACAGGTTATTGATGTGGAACCCAACGCCACTGTTGCCACTAAAAAGATCCAGAAGGAGGAACCGGAATATCCAGAGGAGGAGGAATGTCTCTTCCGCTCCCAGATGTGGGTAAAGGGCTCCCCTGTACAGTTCATTGTCGACAATGGGAGCTAAAAGAACCTCATTTTAGCAGACGCCGTGAAATGGTTGGGCTTTCCGACCACAGCTCACCCACATCCATACACCATCGGGTGGCTTCACCAAGGACGAGATCTCCGCGTCAACCAGCAGTGCCGCCTTCCCTATAGCATCAAGCCCTTCACGAATGAGGTATTATGTGACGTTGCTCCTATTGATGTTTTTGATGTATTATTAGGACAACCAGACTTGTGGAAGCTTCATGCTATGTATGAGTCTCGGCCTCGCACTGTTATTGTTACTTTGGGAAATAAGTTGTACAGGATACCAGAGGTACCACCTCCTATAGCTATCTCTTTGGTTACTGCAAAACAATGCAGTAAGCTCATTTCCCAAAACATGAAATTCGTTTTCCTGATGATCCGCCCCCAGGGCAAGAAGAATACTGTGGCCACGACCTCCAGACAAGGCTCTTGTGCATGACAACAACAAATGGATAAGGTTGTGGAGGAGTACGGGGACATCTTCACCTCACCCACAGGGGTTCCTCTTCACTGTCAAAACAAGTACCCGATTGATTTGACCCCAGGTGCGCCGCTACCCAATGGACCGATCTATCGATGCTCTGTTCTAGAGAACGATGAAATCAAGAGGCAGATTCAGGAGTTGCTGTAGAAAGGTCACATCCGACCAAGTTCATCGCCCTGTGGGAGCCCGATCATGTTGGTACAGAAGAAGGATGGGACGTGGAGACTCTGTATTGACTATCAGGCGTTGAACAAGATCACTGTCTCGAATAGGTACCCGATCCCATGGATTTATGACCTTTTGGACCAACTCAAAGGTGTAAAATATTTCAGCAATATTGACTTGAAGTCGGGGTATCACCAGGTACCAATTGAACCCTCCGATGTGTGGAAGACTGACTTCAAAGCCAAGGAAGGAATTTTCGAATGGCTGGTCATGCCTTTCGGGTTGATGAATGCTCCCGCAACCTTCATGAGGATGATGGACGACATCTTGCAGCCATTCACCAACTCATTTTTAGTGGTGTATTTGGATGACATTCTTATCTTCAGCCAGACTTGGGAAGAGCACCTTCACCACATCCGACAAGTCCTCCAAACACTGCGGCAACACAAGTTGTGTGCCAATCTGGAGAAGTGCACTTTTGGCATGACCCAGGTTCAATATTTGGGATAAATTATTGATGAAAGGGGGGTGCATGTGGATCCAACCAAGATCCAAGTCATTCGGGATTGGCCAGCCCCAACTACTATAACAGAGCTTCACAGCTTTTTGGGTCTTGCTAATTTCTACCGGAGGTTCATGTTGGGATTCTCTCATATCACTTGGCCCTTGAGTCAAGTCACCAAGGGAGGAGTGAGAGCAAAATTCTTTTGGTCGGAACCTCAACAGAAGGCGTTCATAGAATTGAAAAATCGCCTCTGTTCTGCCCCAGTGCTCACTTTACCAGACTTGCAACATCCATTTGAGATCGAGACAGATGCCTCTGACTATGCTATTGGGGCATTTCTTACTCAACATGGACATCCAATGGCATATCACAGTGAGACATTGTCTAACATAGTTCGCAAGTATCCCACTTATGAAAAATAAATGTATTCCATTGTGCAAGCTTGTCGACAATGGAAGCATTAAATTTTGGGGAAGGAAACAATCATCCACAAAGACCACCGGCCCCTGCAGTTTATACAGACACAAGGGAAGTTGCAGAATGATCGCCATCAGAAGTGGTCCACATATCTGCAACAGTTTCAATTGAACATCAAGTACAAGAAGGGTAGCACCAATAATGTTGCAGACTACCTCAGCTGACCACCGATTGTGGCGCTCACCACTGTGCTCAACTCTTGTGGGCATGAGACTTCTGATTGGCCGCTTCTCTATGAGAGTGACCCAGAATTCAGCCACACTTACAAGGCACTCTTGGGGGGTACGCAAGTTCCAAATTTTCACCTCCAAGATGCAATGTTGTGTCACCCAGGACACCTTTGTGTTCCTTCAAGCGAGCATGCCAAGATGATATGGGAAGCACACTACATTCGATTCGCTGGGCATTTTGAGGTCGAGAAAATAGTAGCAATCCTGCAAAGTTATTTTTATTGGCCGAACCTTCGAAAGGATGTCGAGAAGCACATCAGATCCTGCACTTCTTGTGCCATTGCCAAACTGACCATCAAGAAGCAAGGCCTATATACTCTGCTACCTACCCCTAGTCGACCTTGGGAATCCATATCCATGGATTACATGTCAGTTCTACCTTCTACTAAGCAGGGAAACGACTGTTTTTTCGTGGTCGTCGAAATATTCTCGAAGATGGGCATCATGGCGGCATGTAAGAGGAATATCACAGCAAAAGCCACTACTAAACTCTTATTTGAATGAGTGTGGGTGCACTTTGGGATCCCACAGTCTATCATATCAGATTGGGATAGCGGGTTCCTCAGCACATTTTGTTCCAGCCTCTGGTCAATGTTGGATACCAAGCTCCCCAAGTCCACAACTTTCCATCCCCAAACAGATGGCCAGACAGAGGTCGTCAACAGAATGCTTGTACACATTCTACGCATGTACAATTCAAAGCATCCACGCACATGGGACGAGAGCCTCCCATATGTACAACATAGTTATAATTAGGCTCTCCACAGTTCAATCGGCCATAGCCCCTTTCAGGTGGGCTTGGGATTCCAGCCACTATGTCCTATTGACGTAACCATACCATTTGCAGCTGCTCAGGCCGATTCAGCTCATGTCCAGTATGAATTTGACAAAGAAAGTAGCTTCATCGAGTGCATTCAACACATCCGCCAGCAGGTTCATGATATATTGGACAGAGCCAATGCCAAGTACAAGCAACACCATGATCAACACCAGGTTCCACACAACTTCCAGGTGGGCGACAAAGTATGGCTACATTTGCAAAAGGAGCACCTCACTAGACCCCACCTCAAGCTTCGCCCGCTCCGATATGGGCCATACACCATCAACAAGGCTGTAGGGAACAATGCCTTCAAGCTCAGTATTCCACCATTCCTTGGTCAGCACCCAGTCTTCAATGTGGATCGCCTTCGTCCTTACTTCCCACCTCTACTGGACACCTCAGACATTGCAGAACAACTCACACCAACAGAGTTAAACCCATACTGCAAGGAACGGGCCACCACAGATTGTATCAGGGATGTGAAAATAAAAAGCACTCGCCAACAGAACATCCAACTATATTAGGTTGTCAAAGCTGGCCAATTCCTGCACCAAGGCAAGTGGTTCACCAGGGACCAATTTCAGCAGAAGTTTCCTCATCTCATGGATGAACTCAACGCAATGGGGACCATTGCTTCCTAAGGGGGGAGGAATGATCCAGGTGGATATTGGTGGCCACCCACCTATTCCACTTGGGGCCCCACCATTGCCTCTTTCAGTTTTTCAGTTTCGGTACAACTTACTATTTTTAGTAGTTTTTCGGGTCCTGAACTTCCGGAGCTGTTTTGAGGCCCTAAATGACGTTTTTTGGGCATCGAAATATCCATTTCAAAATGGATATTTGTGGCGAAAGTTGTAGTCCTTGGATATATCTTTCTAATGATGTACCATGTGCGTCAAATGGAGATAGTATGCCAAATTTACGTCCCTAGGAAGTTGAAACACCAATTTACCCAAACGGGGCCCATAGTTTTGTCGCTTCATCTCCTAGGGTTAGGTTTTTGTATGTTTAGAGTTCTCCATTGTTTCTAAATAATAAATAGGCCCTCAAGCCTCATTTTAACTCAATTCAGAGGCTTGTAGCCGCCACATCTCTTCTCAGAGATAGCTACCAGCGCCCTAGCTAGTTTTATTTCCATTATGTCTGTAAGCAAATTTCAGTTCTTTGATATTAATGAAATGAAGTGTTATTTCTACTGCATCTCTGTATTTATGGTTATATGTTTATTTTGTTGCGTTCTTGCATAAATCCAGATCAAGGAGCCCAGTATTTTTGTTGGTTGGATACTTATTGAATGTAAATAGTTGCTGAGGCTACTGAAGCTATGTTAGTATTTGAAGAAAGATAGGTTGAGAAGAGAAGTTTGAAGCTGTAAAGACCTACTAGACTTGAAGATTGTAACTGGTTTGAACATCAAATATACAAGCTGATTTATGGGATCCTGGTCTATGTCAACGATGATGTTTTTCTTACTGTAACTATTGTTTTTCTTATGTTTTCATACTGTCCACTTTCTCTGATAAAGAATAGAAAATATAGAGTAGGATTTACTGCAAAGTACCCTATTTCTCATTGATAAGCTTTATATTTATGTTTTCTTCTAAATGTGTGTTTGAGAATGAATCAATAGAGTATAACTAGTCGAGGAATGTTGGTGAGCCCATGTCTTGCTGAGTAGAACTTGAGATGTTGTTCTTGAATGATCTTTTCACTGCATGCTAATTAGAGTCCTAATCAAGGAAGTTTATGGTTAACCCTGTTCCTTGTTTAGTCTTAAACAACTATTTTGAAGATTTCCTTTAAGAGTATGCCGAAAGCAGGATAGGTTCAAATTCCTTACTTGATCTTAGGCTACTTTTTATGTTTATCTTAAATTTTTTTCCTTGAGAGCATGTTGAAATCAGGCTAGGTTAAAAGTCCTTACTTGATCTTAGGCTGCCCTTTGTTTTCTTATATGTTTTCTTCTTTCACCACACTTCTTAATGTTCCATACCACAAAATCAATCTAAAGAGATCCTTTGATATAGATGACTTTTCCCATGGATCACTCTTGAAAATTGTTGTGCAATTAAATCCTTTTGTGACTCCATAGCCCAATGGATTGATACTGTCTCTTACCTATCCTATCAGCTGAACCATTCTTTCAACTTACTCATACTTTTACCCTTCAAAAGTGTTCATTTATTTTGATGATATCCTACCCAAACAAAAACAAACAAATACCTTGTGCTTCATAACTAGCCTAATATCATATCATGAGCCTATAAGCATATCATTCTAAAACATATATAGAGAGATCCCTCTCTGAATCCAGGAGGGCTAGATCCTAGGATTCCAAAGTGGTTCTAATGTAGGCCCTACAACATTTGTTCTTGCCAATCTTGCAAACTACGGGGACCCTAACATAGTGGCGACCATACTGGGGAATTATGAGTGAATTACATCTTATACATCCTTAAGACCTCAGAAGACCCACAAACCTCCTTAGATTGGTATTCAATTGTTGATGCTGGACAGCAGCTCATCTTAAAAATTTTGAAATCCTCCACTTGGTGACTCCACAACTCCTAAAAGACCAAATGACTCCACTGATAAAAGACTCTGAATTGGTTGAATAGACACAGTGACCTCTTTTCTGATTCACAAACATGGATCCAAGAATACAATGAAGATATGCCCCAATGAGCAGAAATCATATCCCTGGGTTCCCACACAAGATGCCCCAGGTGAATTGGGATGAAAACCTGCTTGTTTTTCAAGGTGAAAAGTTTGATGACCCTTTGTGTTATCTCATCAAATTTCATATACATGTATGGAGGTTAAAGGTGGAATGGCATGAAGACCACCTTATGAAAATTTTCATGTTGACATTAGAAGGAAAAGCAAGGGAATGGTATGAATGGTTGAGGATTGGTAGTTTGTTTTCTCTAAGAGACTTCCACATGGTATTGTATGATCATTATAAGGAAAAATTCCCGTATCTATCATTGGATGGAAGTTGTTGTAATCAATTTGAGGGCATCATAGAATACCTTGCAGGCATTTATGAAGATTTGGGAAATTGGCAGCCTGAGGATCTCTTAGCAGCCATCCATGAATTCCATACCCAAGACAACTATCATAAAAAACTAGATGAATTAGTTGAGGAAGAAATTAATCAAGAAACAGAAGAAAATCCTCAGGATCAAACTAAAAACATAACTAATGACGATTCATCATCCCTTTCAGCTGAGGCTCAAGAAGACATCCAACCTCAAATTCAGTCTTCACAAGAGATAGATAAATGTTGTACTTCTACTCAAAGAAACACAGAAGAATACCCCCCTTTGAAAGAAGAATAAATTGATCAAATTATAAACAAACAGCTAGCCTCCGAAACCTTTTATAAAACAAACACTCTTTCCCATTCACCTAATGAACTTTGTTGTAAAAATTTAGAAATTTCCCTTGTAGATCAGAACAAAGAAAGACTTGCTGTTAATCTAGTATGTTTGATTGGTGACATTACTTACATTAATAATTTTCTTAATTTTGATCTGTCTGATGATGGTGTTCTCCAAACAGAAGTTGATCTTGCAGGACCATCATTATTAGATTTTTGGGAGGAAGATCAGTTCCACCAACTCTGAGAAAGTAATGAGCCAAAGCAGCCTATTTACGATACTGATGAAGAAAGTTTCACAAATGCAGAAGAGGGCAAAGAATCTCTAAATATTTTCTCTAATTCATTACAACTCATCAGTAATAGTTTTCATGTGATTTGGAATCAACAGTCTTTCAGCTCAAAGGTTGAGTAGGAAAACAATGAAGAATTTCTTGAGCATGATGAATATAAGGAACCTTCTCCTGAGAGGGTTGAGGTAATAAAATATACCCCTGCTCAAGAATATGATCATCTCTTCACATATTATAGTCCACTGAATCAGAGCATACCAGGACTACAAGAGGACAACACTACCAAATATGATGAGTCCTCCAGTTCAGATCACAATGAAGATGAGGAAGATTTTCTTTCTCAAAATAATCCTTTTCTTGATCTAGTGGAAGAAAAAATAAACCTGGTTGAAACTTACCTATAAAACACTCCCAACCAGGTATTATTTCAGGATCCCTATGCTGATTTCTTGAAGACATTTGAAGAGGGAGTAAAGGTTGTTAGGAGCAGTTTATTGTCAAGTGCAAGGAAAATTTTTAGCACTGCTGCTAAAAGACAAGTGAGATGGGAGTGGTCCTTTTTTTTATCCAGCATGCTCAAAGAGATGAGAAAATACTAGTCATGGAACCATCTGATTGATTAAATGTATTGGAAAAGAGGATTTGTCAGCTAAATATGTAAATTCCAAGTTAGATTAGGTAGGTAGGAATGTCAATAAAGCTTAGCCTGTGAGAATTTAGTTAGTTTTTTGTTTTTTTCTTTGAATTTGAAAAAAGAAAAAATACAAAAACAATACAAAAAGAGAAAAGAGGGCAGATATAAAAGAAGAAAGGTACAACCCCATACCAAAAAATAAAAAGAAAAATCTGAAAGTGTGCAAGCCCAAATGCCACTCCTTGAAAGAGCACTGCTATTTAGTCATATAGCCTAATCATGACTAGATAGATTTCAATTTACTGCTGATAGGTTAGTGAAGAATATTTTCCAAACAATGAAATCTTGGCTTATCATTAGAATAGATTAGGATGGAGAAAGAAATGGCTCTAATCAGATCAAAACTTGACCCAAAGATAGAGAAAAATGGTTCAACATGCTCAAAATCTAAACCAAGAAAGAATAGAAAAATATGGCTCTAAAAGGATAAAAAACAGAGCTGAAAGAAAGAAAGAAGGATGCTTGTAATTTTCAGATCTTAAGCCTTCAAAATTTTGTTTCAATTATCTGTAAATTTCGGTCTATGTGTAGCTTTCTTTTATGCCATAGTCTTACAACAAATCAGACAACTTAATCCTGGTTTGTCTGTATTTAAATTTCTGTTTTAGAATATAGAGAACAAGATCTGTTAAACAGTCTAATCTTGACAAATAATAGATTAGGTAGAGAATTGTTGAGTTCAACTGTTTAATATCAACTCATGGAACTTATAAAGGTAGAAATAGATTAGTTTCCTGCTTTCAAATAAAAGAATAAAATGTTGATGTCAAAAGGTTTGCAAGTCCAAGTGCACCTTATGAAGAAAAAATGTTAGGAAAGTAGGTTGTGTAGGTGGAAGTTTGGGAGAAAAATATCTGATTATGATATTGTAGATCATATTTTTAAACAGCATGATCAAAGAAGAAAGAGGATTGTCAAAGTGCAGGACATTGATCTACATTCCAGAGATAAATTTCTAAGGTTCTTGACACCTCCAAGGAGCTGCCATCCCCAAGTGGAGCCACTGTTATCCATCTATAAATTTTTCATATACTGTGATGGCTAAAATAGGTATGTTAGTCTTCAAGAAACAAATTTGGAGCAAATCTGTGAGTTCTTCAATCCTTGTTGTGTCTCTTTTCCGAGAATCCATCTCACTGATATATTCATAAAAAATCCTTCAAAAACCCTGCTGTTATCAGGAAGAAAATTGTTTTTGGGCCCCCTCTTCCACCCTCTTTCATTCATATTTTCCTATTAAATTATCCTTCACTTCCTCAAAATCCCCTTTTAAACCTTATAAATCCCCTTTATTTGGTTTAAAATCACCTTTTTATCCTATCGGAACCTCAAAAAGGCTCAAAAACTCACTTTTTAGGCCTATTTTTCGACCTTTTATTAAAAGAAAGCCTTAAGCCCATTTATCTTAAGCCCCAGCCCCCTTTCCCACCATACGACCGGCTCTGCAATAGAGCGCTAAAGCCCATCGGCGGTCACAGTTCGGCGTTTCCAAGTTCCTGCTTCCATTTTCTTTTTTCGCCGATGGCCAATCTTCCAATGAGATCGGGACCGTCCATTCCCCAAGATGTGACAGCCATTCCACTCCTCGCTCCATCGCATCGCTCCACCGCATCACTCCATCGCATCGGCGCATCACATCGTGCTTCACCTTTTCCTTGTCCCCTGAACCTTTTCTCCGCCGATATGCGAAGCCCCGATCGCATATCCACCGTTGATCTCAATCCCGATCTGACAGTCCTCCATCCATCGCACTTGCTCTTCCTATTAGCCATCGGCACATTGCAATTCCAAATTCCTCCTTCTCGGACCCTCTTCTCCGCCGATTGCCAACCCGCCGAGTTAATCTCAACCATCCATTTCCCTGATCCGACGGCTCCCATTGATCCCCTCCTTTTAACTTTGCCCAATAGCTTTTCGCTACGCAAAAAAACTGTTGACGTCGTTTCGCAGGGTCCCACCTTTCTTCCTCCCATCCTTTCTCCCTTTGCGTTCAATCTTGACCATTGATCTCCCAGATCGGACGGTCTAGAACTGTTTTTGCACTCGGTCCACCCAAAACGATTTAACGCCCAAATCCAATGTGAAATGGGTGGTTTTGATAGGACACGTGTCATCCTCCAAACCATATCATGTTTGATCAGCCCCAAACCGCTTACCACCTGCTGGCAATGCGAAAACCACTGCTAGTTTTCCACAAACCGCTTTTCCAATCTCATGCCATAAACCAAGTTTAAACCCTGTTTCTTATGGTTTCGACCATGGAATCTCCTTCTGCATGCTCCCTTTCCTCTGCACTACCCTTTCGCCCTCCACCGAACCCTTTGAAGCAGTTATAGCCCAATTCGTAGGATTTTTATTAAAAGTTTGATGTTTGTTGCAAGTTTAATGGCAGGTAAGCTATGAAAGCTTTCCCATAGTCCAGTAAAGGGACATGGCCGAGGATGACGATCCTCTGTGGCCGAATTCAATATTGAAAGGGACATAAAGGGTCAAAAATTCCAAGTTTTCGCCAGTGCGTCATGAACACTGGTCATTCAGTAAAGCCCCCCAGCGCAAGTACCTGTCCAAAATCAAATGAAGACCAAACAGTGAGGATCAGAAGAGAATTAAATATTAAAGGATTAAAGCAAAGTATGAAGATCAAAATTTTAATCCATAGTTAAAGGATAAAGACACAATATAAAGCCAAAGATGATTCGAGAAGGCCTGATGAAGCCTTAAAGTAAAATTAAAGTTAATATAAGTGTTTAAAGTGACAAATCAGGACATATCAGCAAAAGACCACTTCAAAATTCCAGATCATTGAAGAAATTAATCCCCCAGAAACCAAAAAGTGCCACCTACAGGCTTATTTACTCAAAAGCATACAAAGTTAATTCATAGTTAGAGATATTTGTCACAGACAGCTCAGAAGTTATTTCCAGCCTACCCAAAGGCTTCAAAGTCAAAAAACGCAGCTTGAGTTGATGAAAGTTAATGTAAAAATCAATTAACAAAGTTAAGACATAATATATCTTCTCCATTAGGCATCCTAAAGGTTGAGAAGCATTTACTCTGTACTAATTGAATAGTTAGACCTTCCTTTCACTCCACCTCCTCAATTTACCTATATATATCATATGAGGAGCCCGATATTGTTGTTGGTTGGATACTTATTGAATGTAAATAGTTGCTAAGGCTACTGAAGCTCTATTAGTATTTGAAGAAAGATAGGTTGATAAGAGAAGTTTGAAGCTGTAAAGACCTACTAGACTTGAAGATTCTAACTGGTTTGAACATCAAATATACAAGCTGATTTATGGGATCCTGTTCTATGTCAATGGTGATGTTTTTCTTACTATAACTATTGTTTTTCTTATGTTTTCATACTTTCCACTTTTTCTGATAAAGAATAGCATATATAGAGTAGGATTTACTACAAAGTACCCTATTTCTCACTGATAATATTTATCTTTATGTTTTCTTCTGAATGTGTGTTTGAGAATGAATCAATAGAGTATAACCAGTCGAGGAATGTTGGTGAGCCCATGTCTTGTTGAGTAGAACTTGAGATGTTGTTCTTGAATGATATTTTCACTGCATGCTAAGTAGAGTCGTAATCAAGGAAGTTTATAGTTAGCCCTATTCCTTGTTTAGTCTTAAACAGTTGTTTTGAAGATTTCCCTTAAGAGTATGCCGAAAGCAGGATAGGTTCAAAGTCCTTACTTGCTCTTAGGCTACTTTTTATGTTTATCTTAAATGTTTTCCCTTGAGAGCATGCTGAAAGCAGGCTAGGTTAAAAGTCGTTACTTGATCTTAGGCTGCCTTTTGTTTTCTTATATGTTTTCTTCTTTCACCACACTTCTTAATGTCCCATACCACAAAATCAATCTAAAGATATCGTTTGATATAGATGACTTGCTCGATGGACCACTCTTGAAACTCGTTGTGCAATTAAATCCTTTTGTGACTCCATAGCCCAATGGATTGGTATTGTCTCTTACCTATCCTAGCGGCTGAACCATTCTTTCAACTTACTCATACCTTTACCCTTCAAAATACTTCCTTGATTTTGATGATATCCTACCCAACCAAAAACAAACAAATCCCTTGTGCTTCATAACTAGCCTAATATCATATCATGAGCCTATAAGCATATCATTCTAAAACACATATAGAGAGATCCCTCTCTGAATCCAAGAGCGCTAGATCCTAGGATTCCAAAGTGGTTCTGATTTAGGCCCTGCAGCGTTTGTTCTTGCCAATCTTGCAAACTACGGGGACCCTAACAGAACCATCCACCTCATCATCCGATGCTAAGATGGACACTCTGATAAGGACTATTGAAAGGATGGTTTACATGATGTCCGTCATTGAGAGACAACCCGAGGTCAGAAATCCTAACTACAGAGGCCAACAACATCCTCGGTTAAGGATCAAGCACAGAGAACAACGGGCTATTGAGAAACTAGCACAACAACAGAATATTAGGACAACCTTGCAAAAAAAATATGCTCAAGGAAAATAAGAAGATGATGAAGACACAATTGTTGAGGAAAATATCATTTTCAAGGCTGATGGTTTGCCCATGTTTTTGATGGAAGTTGAAGAGTATTTTGAAAAGAAAGATCAGCCTAAGGATGAATATTTCATCCACCAATGATCATGAATTGGAGACTGAATCAGATGATTATCAGCGGGGGTACTTGAATGCACTTAGTTCACAAAATAGGCATCTGTCATTGAGGAGAAGAGATGTTCCGGTTAATCCCATTCAGAAGAGAGCATCTCAACAGAAAGATACTCAAACAAAGCAGAATCCTTTGGCTAATCAAAGTAAAGGAAAATAGCTTGCAGTCAGGAATCAGAAAAAGGTAAATCAACCATCCACAAGTTCAATAAGTAAGGATAAGGACAGTCAAAAGAAAGAAGATCCATCAAAGGACCATGCTGGAAAATGAGACATCATCATTAAAGAGGTAGACAAAACCACTCTTTTCAGCCTAGAAACTAAAATTTCAAAATTAAAAGTGTCTATTCCTTTAACCGAGCCTGTTAAGGATAACCAGTATAAGTCCCATGTTGCCAAGATGCTTAAAGTAGATCCTTTGTCCAACATGGTAAATGTCGAAGATGATCAACCCTAACTCATTTTTGGTCCCTCTATTGATGGTCAGTTAGAAGATAGCGAGGTTACTCCTTTCTACTTGAGTTTAAGAATCCAACAATGCATTTTACACAATTCCATGTTAGACTTCAGAGCCTCCCATAATCTAATGCCAAAATCCATTAAGGAAAAGTTGGGCCTTGACATTAATCGTCCTTACCATGACTTGTACTCCTTTGATTCATGTAGATTCTATTGTATTAGCCTTATTAAATATTTGGTAGTCTCCCTAGAGAATATTACGACAAAAAATATTCTAATGGATGTGGTGGTAGCTGACATATCACCACGGTTTGGAATATTGCTGTCAAGATCTTGGGGGAAAATTGAGAGGCACATTGCAATTAGAATTTTCTTATGAAACTATCCATGTTTTCAGAAAATTGAGAAAATTTTACCGAGAAAGAAAGATGAAATATATGATCACAAGCAAAGAAAATCCTAATAATCATCCGATAAATGTTGTAAATAAATATTTTGAGTCATTCATTTTGTTTAATGATAGTGGCTTAAATTATGTAGATAGCCAGCTTGTAGAAGTAGAATATGTTCCAAAGACTCATAATTTCATCAGAGAAGTTATAGAAAATGAAAAATAGAATCTACCGAGCTCATCTAAACAACCATCTATTGAGGCAGAGAAAAATTTAGAAAAACCATTAGATAAAGCAGAAGAAAGTCTAGAAAAGGACGAAGAAACAATTCAGAAATTTGAGCCAAAACATAAATCAGAGTTTCAGCACTTGGAGGATGAAAATGGTCTATGGTCCATGGAATTTGATGGTGCCCTGGGGAAAGATGGGGCAGACATTGGAATTTGGGTATGTAGCCATTTTCATCAATAGAATAAGGTTCCTAAAAATGTTAGATTATGCTCTTGCAAGTTAGCCTTTGATTGCACTAATAATGAGGTGGAGTATGAAGCACTGATTACTGGCCTAAAAATATTTGGGAACAAGAAGTATTGTTGTGTATGGTGATTAAGAACTTGTGATCAAGCAAGTTAAAGGTGAATATCAAGCTAATCATCCTCGAATGAGAATATATAGGAATGTTGTCCTAGATATTTTGAAAATGTTTCAGGAGTGTACACTTTCAGTGTGTCAAGGAGTCAAAATATCATGGAAAATTAATTGGCTGCAACTGCAAGCAATTTTAAAATCCCCATCTTTTCAAATAGGAATTTTGATATTCATGTGAAACACCAGCCCACTATTCCTGATAACTTGCAGTTTTGGCAAGTATTCTGGGATGATAAGCAGGTAAATAAATTTCTCCAAGGTGAGGCTGAATTTGATAATTGTTCCATATATGAAATCTGTGATAAATATGACCAGGATATAGAATCAACTCAGGTGGACATACTACAGCTGAAAGACAACAATATTCCAAAAGGTCTCATACCATTGGAAGAATTTTTTAACCAAGATGACGTAGCAATAAAGCGTACATTGGTGCCTGTGGAAAAGGGTGTTGAAGATGTAAACATTGGGACAACTGACAAACCAAATATGGTTAAACTTTCCAAGTCCTTATCTCCCGAGGTAAAGGATGAATCTGTTAAATTACTTTCTAAATTTTCTAATGTTTTTGCATGGGAATATGCAAATTTAAAGGTGTATGACAAGAACATCATTCAACACACTATTCCGATTAAGTCCGATCAAAAGACCTTTTGGCAACATTAGAGTAGGATCAATCCCAGATTGCTGCCATCAATTGAAAAAGAGGTAAACAAAAGTTTCAAGTCCAATATTATTGTTCCTATCAGATTCGTTGATTGGATTTCTAATTTGGTCCCAGTAAGAAACAAGACTGGAGAAATTTGGCTCTGCATAGATTTCAGGAACTTGAACAAAGTGTCTCTCAAGGAAAAATATCCACTTTCCAAAATGGATCACATCCTTCAAAGAGTTTTTGGTTCTTCCCGGATGTCACTGTTGGATGGCTATTTTGGATATAACCAGATTTTGGTGCACAATGATCATCAGGACAAGACAAAATTTACTACACCTTGGGGCACATTCAAATATGAAAAAATTCCATTTGGTTTGAAAAATGCAGGGGCCACATTTCAGCGGTCCATGGACATAACATTCACCAATGAAAAAGATATTTTCTTGGTTGTTTATTTAGATTAATTGACTTAGTGTTTTCACATTCTGATGATGAACATTTTCACCATTTAAGAATTATTTTCAAGAGATGCAAGATGTTCAAAATATATTTCAACCCAAAGAAAAGACTTTTTGCCATGGAGGAGGGCAAACTTCCTTGTCACATCATCTCCAAGGATGGGATCCAGATTGACCCTTCTTGTGTTCAAGTAATTCAATAGATTTATTTCCCTCGCAGCAAAAAGAAAATACAAGAATTTAATGGTAAGATGAATTTATTATGTATATTCATTCCTAATTTGTCTGAGCATCTTAGAGAGTTGAAAAATATGTTGAAGAAAGATAATGATGTGAAGTGGTATGAAGATGCTTAGAAGTCTTTCAACTCAGTAAAGTTTTCCTTGGCTACTGCCCCTGTTTTGATAAGTCCTGATTATGCTATTGATTTCATAATATTCTCATTTCCTTCTCAGCACACCATGGAAGTAGTATTGATGCAGAAAAGGGATAAAATTAAGCTACCAATTTCATTTTTCAGTCGCAATATCAGAGATACAACCCTTTTGTACAACATTATAGAGAAATAGGCTTTGGCTTTGGTAAAAGCGTTGAAATATTTCAGAGTTTACATTTTACATTCACATACTCTTGCCTATATGCCTAATGCAACTATAAAAGAAGTTCTTCTGTAGACAGACCCAAAAGGTAGGCAAGGGAGATGGATAGTAGCATTACTAGAATATGATCTTGATATCAAGCCCATTAAGTTGATCAAAGGCCAGGGCTGAGTCATACCTCCATGCTCTAGACATAAACTTGATTTTAGCCTTATCTGAAAATGAAGAAGAAGTGAATCTCATTAAGGTATCTGATATCTTTTTGTCATCTCCACAATATCCTGATATTGTTTATGTTTTGCAACACCTAAACCTTCCTCAAGGCATGAATAAGAGTCAAGGAAGGTATTTGAAGCTCAAAGCTCCTATGTATTGCATACTAGACAATGCACTTTACTGGAAGGATCCTGGGGGTGTGTTGCTGAACTGTTTGGTCGAAGAAGAACCTAAGGAAGTGATGAATAACTTCCACAGAGGAGATTGTGGGGACCACCTATATTGGAAGACCATGGCCAATAAAATATTGAGAGGGAGATATTATAGGCTGAAAATTTTTGCATATGTATAGAAAACATTAATGAGTTGCCACGAATGTCATGTTTTTCAGGGTAAGAGAAATCTTCTCCCATTACCTCTTCAACCTATTTCAATACATGCACCATTTCAGCAGTGGGGCCTAGATTTCATAGGAGAGATTCACCCATCATCATCTGCACATAACAAGTGGATATTGACAGCCACATATTACTTTAAAAAGTGGATCAAAGCGATCCCCACCAGGAAAGCAACAAATTCTGTCATCATTCAGTTTTTAGAAACTAATATTTTGTCCCGTTTTGGCTGTCCTAGTAATATTATTACAGATAACGCAACAACATTCAATTATAAGAATATGAATGAGTTTTGTGACAGATATAACATCAAGTTGGGACACTCTATAACCTACTACCCACGAGGTAATTGATTGGCAGAGTCCTCTTATAAATCCTTGATCAATATCATTAAGAAAATGTTAGAGGAAAATAAAAAGAAATGGAATAAAATGTTGATCAATGCATTATGGGTAGACCGGGTGAGTAGTAAGAAGTTTATTGGCATGTCTCTTTTTCAAGTTGTGTATGGTGTCGATATTGTGTTTCCCTCATCATTAGCAGTCCCGGTAATGAAATTTTTGCAAGAAGCAGGGACTCAGGAAAATGACATACAATGCTGGATTAATCAAATAATACACCTTCAATAGACGATAGATGAGGTATTTCATAATACTTAAAAACTCCATGACAAGATAAAGAAGATTTATGACCGGAAAACAAAGGAAGTCAACTTCAAGGTTGGAGATGTAGTACTCCGTTGGGATGCCATAAATGAGGATAAGGGTAAGCATGGAACATTTGAGAATTTATGGAAAGGGCCATATCAGATTTATGCTTGTCAGGGACATAATGCTTATTTGCTTGAAGAGATGAATGGACAAGAGTGTTTAGGAGGACCACTCAATGGTAGGCACCTTAAACACTATCTTTTCTGAAACACATTTCTCAATCAGTTTTCCATTTCATTGTAAATATGAGTTACATTTTCTGCAAGTGTGAAGTAGGGATCACTGGAGTTCGGATCTCGAAGTGAAGGCCATGGAGCTTCACTGATTTCCTGCCACTTTCAGAAGTTCAATTTTTAGTCAAGTAGGTCAGTATTGAGTCAATTTTCAGTCATCTGAGTTTGTTTTGAGTTAGTTTATTTCTTCTGAGTTATCAATTTTCATTCATGTTTATTAGTTTGAATTTTTTACCATATTGGCCCAAATGGATAAGGCTTTATCGTCTACGGTGTTATTGACACCTCTTTTAGAGATATCATCCCCAATAAGACCAATGTTAGTGTTAGTATTTGTGTCCTACCATCAACAATCAAAAATCCTCTTTTCATATCATTTTAAGGGTCCCACTTAGAAATTTTTTTATCATTCCATTAGGTCATGCAAAAAATTAGTCACTAATGGTAGCCCTAGTCTAAAAAACATCACTCTTCCTCAAATTTGATTACTTTCTCACATAGTTTAATACCTTGCTGAATGTACACCATCCATAAAGTCAATATCAGGCATCTCATCTTGAAATTTAGTCCTTTAAGGTCTCATTAGATCTTTTAGGGTTTTTCAAGGTTGCCATTAGGCCATTAGGGTTTTCAAGGTCCAATAAAACTTCATTTCCACTACATAAGACCAGCAAGTAAAGGGTGATCCAATAACATCTCTTCACCATATGAAGATGATTTGTGAAGAAAAATTCTTGTTTCAGCATGTAATTTTGGTTTTCAGATGTAATTTTTAATTTTCATTATGTAATTTTATGTCATTTAAATGTAATAAGTTCATGATTCCCAAGTTGATAACTTAGATTTCCAACATGCCAAAGCATCAAAAATGTCAAATCAAAGAGTTCTCAAAGTCATTAGATGATCAATTTATCAAGGAAAAAGTCAAGTGCAAAGGTACAAATTCAGAGTTTAAAGTGAAAGTGAAGAAATAAAAAATGGGTACCAAGGCCTAATTCATTAAAATAATGAAGTATAAAGACCAAAAATACATCACAAGGAAGCCCATTTGTCATTTCATCCATCGAGCTTGCACTCCCATAGCCGGAAAAATTGATTTGCAGGGTCAGAGGCTGCGTTTGTCAGTGGCGCTACACTTTTAGAGGGTGGCGTTGCGCTTACAACAGCGGCGTTGTGCTTAGAGAAGGTAGCGCTGTGATGTTCTACCACTAGCGTTACACTTCTGGGCAAGGCACCACACTTTAGCCCGATGCGCTGCGCTTTTTTTTTCAGTGGCCCCTCTAGGCACCAAAACTCAACAAAATAGCTAAAAAATCTTCAAAAACTTCAGCAAGTTCTCTTACATACTCTTGCAAGTAAATGCACTCAATTTTTTGCCTCCTTGCACTCCTAAAGAATTATTTCATAGTGTTTTAGATTTTGATTGAAATTGGAATTTGTCTAGTGAGAAAAACCTAGTTCTACTCCTAATTCCAAAATTTTATGCCCTAATACCCTACGTTTCATTTCCACACATCTAAAAACCATAACTATACCCTTACATTATCATTCCCTAATCCCTAAGTCCCTTTCCCTTAAAAACCTAAGTCTTAGGCTTCTATATTCCTAGGAATCCACTTCCCTAAACATGTAATTAGGTTCTCATTTCCAATTCCCTTGACATTTTTACCTCCCATCACCTCCCAAATTTTCATAATCCCTTCCCCCATCTCCATAAATTTTCCTAGAGTTATTTGTATTCCCTAGACCCATCTTCACTTCCCATTCCCATCTACCTTATCCTTAGGGTTTCTAGGCCACCAAAAAACTATGGAGGAAGACAAATATTATATGGAAGAGGAGGATAGAGAACAAAGAAGGCCTCACAAAGGAGGAATAATCCTAAGGCTGGAACCCACCAACACAAATGAGCTCAGGGCTTCTCCCATGATTGTTAGTTTTTTTGAGTATGTAGGTTGCCTTGATTTTTGAAACATGATTAAGAGGGTCAAAAATCATCTTAAGAAGCTCCTATAAAAGGAAAATAAGGAAAATGACATACTGATTAAGAGGGAAAAACATTACTTCAAGAGAAATCAAATTACAAGCTCAAAGCTCCAAAAGGCTAAATCAATACTTGAAACCCTAACCTAGCAAAATGAAGGGGACAAGCTTGATATTCTTGCTAAGGAATCACTAATTGCCTAGTAAACCTCATCAACATCTCATAGAATAAAACCTAAATAATTTTGGGAAATTTTTGAAATTTTTGGAATTTTTTGTGTGTTTTGGCAATTTTGCACAGTGGCACTAGCAAAAGCGCAGTGCCCTAGGGCGCTGCACTTTTCCTAGGGACCTCCAATGGACAAAGTGAAGGTACCATTGGATTCATAAATAAATTTAAAATCAGGGAAAAAAAATTTCTAAGATTTTTTGGGTCAAAGGAGCAGTCAGAAGATAAAAAAACACTCAAAAAATGACCTTTCTGCCCTGTTTTGGAGGTTGGTGCTGCACTTTTGACCAGTCTTGGGATATTCCGTTTTTTAGGGTCAAACAAGCACCATTTTCGAAACCAAGCATAGATATGTAAACTAGACTAGACCGGCTTTCCAATGAGCCATCCTGATCTCAATTTGGACACCTATAACCCCCTCAAAAGTGCAGCTAAAAATGGCGGTGTGCTTTTGACAAATTTTCTCACTTTGCTGATATTTATCAATTTTCTCAGTTTTTTCCAGTTTCACTTGGAAAATGGAGTTTTCACCTTTGTAAATCAATTATAGAAATGTAATTATGGTGTTTTTACACTTACCTAGGGTAAATACATTAGATGAAAACTTTTGATGATGATGTAATGAATCCGTTTCCAAAAAGTGAGGGATGAGTCATTTTGACCTCCCTACACTCTAGGTATTAATTCAGTTTTTGGTGGAATTGCCCCTCCACTCAGGGATTCGACCGCTGAGGGTGAGAGAATTTGTTTTGTGGTCTATATATTGTAATTTTTGACTCATTTACCATGTTGGATGTTGATGCATTGATCAGAGACTCTAGTGTAATCAGTATTTGGCAGGAAATTAATGAAAAGGTTGCAGCTATTTCTTTGGGATACCTGTGGTATGGAAATTTAGCATTGTTTTTTCTTATGTATCATTATGTATGATTTTTTTTTTTCATGATCCATTTCATTTCTATGATATGTTGTTTTTCAATTTGATAAACATAATACATCTCTCATGCTCTGTTTTGGGAAAATATTCATAGTTTGTTCATTTTCTTCAATTTAGAAATAATTCATGCTTAGCGTTGCTCTTTCTAACTCCTCATCAATCTAATCCATCTCACCTTGAAACCCTAAAGTGTTAGCCTTCCTACATACCTTGCCCCATTGAATCTCTACAACCCTAATATTATTTTCCCTGACCTAGCCTCTTTGACCTAATTCACCCATCCAACAAAACCAATTCAAAAAAATAGACCCCTGTACTCATACCTAGCCTAAAACCCTAATTCATTCAGCCCTCTTGGTTGTGACACTGTTGAGAGAGCCCTCTTTGGCTTGGTAGGGATAGCTACCAAGCTAAAATATTGGTATGTGGTTACCTCTGTTTAGACTTTTTCTCAGCCTTAGAGATCAGGCGGAGTGATAACAGAACTATCATGGGACATTCCTAACTTGGAAATCAAGTCATCCATCATGTGATTGTGAAATTTTTTTCCATGATCTGTGACTATAGCTTGTGGTACACCAAACCGTGAAACCACATGGTTAAAAAAAAAACAATGCAACTGTATGTCCCGTGTTGTTGAATGTAGGCATCGCCTCAACCCACTTGGTAAAATATTCAATCATGACAATAATACACCCATGCCCCCTGGATGAGTGGGGGGTAAATGTCATGAAGTAAATGCCCCATTTTGCAAATGGTCCAACAGTGAAGACATTATGCATCGGTGCTGGTGACAGGCGAGTTTTACAATCAAATATCTGGCAAGCATGACAAATTCTAACCACAATAATGCAATCATGAAATATGGTAGGCCAGAAGTAACCAGCGTGGAGAATATTCTGTGTTTAACATAGCCAAACAAATTTCCACCACATGTACCATAATTTCAATCATTTAGAAATATTTCGGCTTCCTCATGCGTGAGGCACCTACGTAAAATCATATCGACACCACGACGATAAAGCGTATCACCAACGATCAGATAATATTTGGCTTGGTATTGAATATGTCACTATTGTAAGTGAGAGCAATTAGGCCAGAAATTTTGGGTCTGGAGATAGATGATGAAATCTCCATACCATGGGTCAGATGACTCGATCAGAAACAAAGACTCATCCGAAATTTATGGTTCCGTAGTAGGATCGGTACTACTCGAAGTAAGGTCACAAATAAGCTCATCAAACACCAAAGACTTATTTGAATTGGATTTGATGAATTCCAAATAAAAATCCTACAAAATGATGATCCATTTTGAATATTCCCCCCCCAAAAATTGACATGACAGAATGTATGTCATCAGGTTGCAATCCGAAATTACAAAGGTCTTTCGAAGTAGGATATAATAGCAAAAGCTTTGTCCAACCTAAACGACTGCCAAAGTGGGCTTCTCAATGTATGTTTACTTAACTTCTATATCATTGAGATTAAAAATCAAATAATATATTGGATTTTCAATCCCATAATATTCTTGGATTAAAACCATAGCGATGGTTGTATCTATAGCAACGAGATACAAGAAATAGTCACTATGATAATTTGAGGGATAGATTAATGATGCTTGGATTAGGGAATCTTTAAGAACATCAAAGGAAGCTTGCACAACCTTGTCCTAATGGAAGGGTACCCCCTTTTCAAGAGTTGAGTAAATCCTTTAGCCATTTTGGCATAGTTAGGAATGAACCTCAGAAATCTAGCCTTCCCTTCAAGTCTCTGTAACTGAAGTAGATTGGAAGGAGCAAGAAAATCAAGAATAGCTCAGACCTTCAATGGATCAAGCCGAATTTTGTATTTCGACAAGAAGAATCCAAGCAAACAACCAGAACCAACACCAAACACACATTTGTGTGGATTGAGGCATATTTTATAATGACAACATCGTAAAAAGATCGCTCTCAGATGTAGCGGGTGGTTAGCCCGTTTCCGTTAATATGCAGATAAGTCATCCAGATACGGTTGACCTATGTGTTTGATGTCATGAAAATCATAATTCATTTCACTCTGGAATGTGGCCCCAATGTTCTTTAAACCAAAAGTGAGCTTACGATAAGTGAATGTGCGAGAGGGACAGATAAAAGCAGTTTTATATTGGTCCTCTGGGAAAATATTAATCTGATTGTATCCGGATAATCCATACATGAAAGAAAATATTTCACATCCGACACATTCATCAATAATTTGGTCGATAAAGGGAGTTGGATATTTGTCTTTCAGACAAGCATGATTAACATCCCGATAGTTGACACACACTCTAATTGTCCCATGTTTCATCATGACAGGAACAATGTTAGATACCCAATCAGTAAGTGGAACATGTTAGTCATCAACAATTTTTTTCTATTTGTAGATGACTAAATACTTGTCCTAGATTTCTAAAAACAAGATTCACGAATATTGTGAGTTTTAGAAAACTCACTACTTTCATTATCCTTAATTTTTTTTTTCACTATTCTACTACTCTGCCATTCCCTGGATAGCCTACCACTCCAAGAAGACCCCTCATGGGCTCATGCCACTCATCTTTGTCTCATTTTCATAACCACAACCTCAGTACTATGTTTTTCCTATGCTTAACCCTTCCACTTTCCATCTAATATTGCTAAACAACCTACCCTTTCTCATGTTCGTCAAATTCCTCAAGAATTGATGGTCCTAAAGCTATCTATGTAGGCTCTTTAGATAAATTAAGTACATTGGATTTTGGATCTTCAATACATCAGTATGTCAAAAAATCTGGTTTTCATACTTGAAGACCCTAAGCCAAGCTTTCAGTCAAAGACCAAGTCACAACAGCCTCCCACTAGGTCATTAGGGTTTCATAGGTTGTGTTATCACTATTAATTTTTTTTTTTCCAAACTTGGATAGTTTTCTTTGTTCCTAGTCATGGTTTTTAGATAGGTGTGAAGTCATGTTAAGTTTTTAGGGGTTAAGTGATAGGGTTAGAGTCTCATTTTCATTCACATAATAAAGTCTAACAACCTTATTTCATACCTTGACAGTTTAATACCATGTTTAGAGGGTCAAATTTTTAACCAATTTCAAATTATTTTTTATTAAGCCACGAAACCATGTTTTCATAGCGCAGACTGTGTTAAAAACTGCTTTTGCGCTACGAAAACGCTACTTATTTCGTAGCACAAAACCTTGAAATTACATTAGCCGTGCTACGAAATCGGGGATTCGTAGAATGTCTTGTCAGTTATCAAATCCACAAAAATTCCGTTAATCCTTCATGATTAGGTGTCAGCCACGAGTCTTTTCTCACACATGCAACCATTCATAGCCATCATGACATTCGTTAGAGGTCAGTTGTCTTAGTCATTTTCAAATTTGGAAAGGGTTGTTTGTTGGTTTTATTGTCTCTTGCAAGAAACATATGATGCATACCCTTTTCCGAATGGTAAAATCATGGTAAGCAGAAACCAAAGCTTCCCGTTCATCAAGCAAGGTTGATTATTACTTTCAAGTGAGGCACTGTCTCTAATCAAGCGAGATTGTTGGTTACAGGTTTTCAAGAAGCACACAGGAATTTCAAGGAAAGGATGACAAAGGAAAGAAAGAATCACAGGTCAGGCCACTATTTAAGGACAGAGCCTGAAAGCATAGAAGCTCTAACCAAAGACAAATCAGTTGAGGAGGCCTTTAAGAAGACATGATGTTGGAAATTCTGCGAAAAATTGCAAGGAGGTCATAATCAAGTGACAAAAGAGTTTGCTCTTCATTTCACAGGTTCAAATACAAAATTTGGACTCTTAAACTTGACAATTTCCCCTGAGATCATATCATTAGTGAAAATGATTCCAAGGGGAGAAGAAATATGGTTCAAAAATTTCAGGTTTGAGATGGAACCTTGTAAAATATTTCTGAAGCCAGGGTTTGAAGAGACAAATTTAACTAAAGCAGTGCCAAGAAGCTACATCAAGAACACCTATGCCAACCTGCTCTACAACATTCAAAGGTACTTCACCTGTGAGGGAAGATACCATAAAGTGTATTCTTATCATTTCAAACTCTTGTTGCATTTTATTGGAATGATTTCTTTGGATTTTACTTTCTTCTTGTTTCGAAGTTTAGCTAAGATGGCAGATAAAGTGAAAATGAAATCTCAATACTGTGAAACTTCACTTTTCCATCATGGTCTAGTTAAATTGATAGTTTTACATGAACTTCAGAGGATAAATAGAGAATGTTCTACATTTTTCTTCTTGTGTGGATTTTGGGTGGAAACAAAAGGAACAGGTGTTAGCCCTAAAACTAAAGAAAAGTCACCCTCAGAAACCAATGACCCTGCAGAGACAAGATCAAAAATATTTGTCAAGTTGAAACCTAGAAAGCAAGTGAAGGAGCTAGAGATCAAAATATCAGTGATCATTCAAGAGACTCCTCAACCTGCACAGAAGAAGACAACTAAAGTTAAAGAAACATTATAGGAAAAGTAAATCAACAAATCGGCCCAGAAAATATTGACTAGAAGTCAAATAGCAAAGGAAAGGAGAAAAACAATTGTTTCAGAAGAAAGTCCTGTTTTAAAGGGTAATTTGAATGATATTTTATAGTCTATTGATATTGAAAAATCTCCTCTAGTTCGGGCAGACTTTATAAAATTGGATGAAGGGAAATCTAAGAAGATGAAATCTTCCAAAAAGCTAGATTTTGATGATGAAATTTCAGTGTATGTGTTCAAGCCCAAAAGGCCTTTAACTAGGAAATCAAAAAGGTTGCAAGAGCTGGATATGGATTTAGATAAAGCAGGGGAAGTTTCAAATGTTTATGAGGAGCCCATAGACCTCTCATCACCAATTCCTGAAGGTGACAGAAACAGAGTTTTCAACACTCAAAGAGAAAAGAGCAGTTATGAAGAAATTAAAGAAAGGTTGAGACTAGCTAATCTTGAAATTGCTAAGCTTAAGAAGAAATCAAGAACACATGCTATTGAGAAGACAAACATCAACAGAATAAGGGCTCTGTGGGAGGTTGAAAGAATTTCCAAAACTAAAACAGTCAGCAGTGAAGCTCAGTACTTTACCTGGACTGTCCCTACGATCAAAGAGGCAAGATTTATGAGAATGATAAATGTTAAATTGAGGGCTACCAAGAATAGACTGAAGAGGAAGATTGAAGATCTTGAAATCCAATTGACCAAGTATGAAGTGTTGGGAAAAATACTGAGAGGGGGGGTGAATCAGTATTTAGTGCAGACAATAAAACTTTTTACTTTTTCCTATCTAAAAACCCATACGCTACTTTCCTGAAGCCAACTCGCATATATACGCGGATATCCTTTAAGGAACTCGCGTATGTCCAGAGATCTAATTATGCATTTAATTCTTAACTTAGATCATTGCATTATTCATTCATCGGATGTTTTAGAAAACATTAAACAGGTGCAGAAAGAACAGAATAATCATCACACATAAGCAACACACATGAACACCAGGATTTTAGGTGGAAACCTAATTCGGGAGAAAACCACCGTTTCCGTCGTCTCAGTCTTCAATATTTATTATAAAGAAAACTTCTTACAACCATGTACTGGTGCAAAATTATACCAGCACGCAGGCACCCACCTGCAGAAGGCCACAACCTTCTCTCTTTTACCAGCCTCTCTTGGAAGGGAGCTATAACCCCCTGTACTCGTTTACCAGCCTCTCCTGGAAGGGAGCTACGACCCCCTGCTCTCATTTACCAGCCTCTCTTGGAAGGGAGCTACAACCCCTTGACTGAAGGCTTCGACCCTCAGCACCACTGCAGACCACGTTTCATCAATTTTCAAACTCGATCAAACAGCTTCAATACAACCCTTCACTTATCAACAATCATACTTTGCCCATTGCTTCCAACAGAACAGTGAAACCACTGTAACCAGAATATCAGAGATAACCCAGACTTCAGAATAGATATGCAGAATCACATTCAACCTTGAGCAACTATAATTTCAGATACCATATGCGCCTTTGTTTAAACATATCCGTGTATACGCGCTTTTCACGAAGCGAACCCACATATACATCTGTGAATTTTTCAAAAAAATCCTAACTTCTCATACGAGCTTTTTTTTAAACAAATCCACGTATACACGCGCTTTTCATGAAATGAACCTGCGTATAGATCTATGAAAGATAAACTTTGCAGAACAGACCAGATCTATAAAATTACCCAGATTTCTTCAATTTCTTCAACAAATTTGCGCCAGGTCTTCAATACTTCTTTTCAGATCATCCTAGAGATTCATCATTTCCAGAATTAGAGATTTTGAACCTTCATCATATTCATAGGTGCATCATAGATTCAGATCTATCGATTAAGAACAGAGTTCAACCATTCAGATAAACTTTAGAGTGGAGTATTCATTTAAAGCCCAGACACATGCACACCTTTGCACAATAATCTTCTTCTCCTTATATAGGTTTAGCCTTTACCAATACCATCAGTCAAAACCACACTACTTCCGATGGTATTCCTGGACGGGATCAAATAGACAAACCAGCGCTCAATACAATGGGTCAATACCATGGTAATAACCCTTGGTTTTACAAATTTGGAGCGCAATTAGGCATACGTGACTTAGAACATACTTTTCCGTGTACATACGCTACTTAGCCTAAAAAAACCCGCGTATGCTTTGTGTCACACACTTTTCATCATTGTTCTGGCCCTTACTGATATTCATTTCTCTGGTACTTCTGAGCTACTTGTAGAACATCAGATTTACATCATTAATAAACTCATCAAGCATCAAGAACAACTTCATTAAGTAGGTTTCCATCATCTTAATCAAGTGGGTTGCCATCAAGGACAACACTCTGCATCATATTGCCAACATGAAGGTTAGCTACAACAGAGACAGAACAAGAGCAGTAAGTGAAAAATCCTTAATACAGTTTTGTTTTTGGGAAGGACATCACTTTTTGAGGACATTTCAAAGTTGACTTATTTTGATTGTTAAGGTTTATTGACATCAAGGAAATCATTAAAAGGTGTAAATACTCTTAAAATATGAGAATTGTGAAAAAACTATGTAAAAAGGACATACATAACAGTTTCGTAGCGCGCTACGAAACTGCTGTAGGTGCATTTTTGAATATTTTTATAAAGATTTTGAGAGGTAAAAGCATTTGGTTTCCGAATTTTGTTGCTGCTATTGGATGGAAAGGGCTCATAGATGAAAGTTTAGGTGTTAAGGCAAAAGGAAATGGATGGTTGAGGGATGTTTACAAAGATACAAATTCTTCGTTACGAAAACAATTGCTATTTTCGTAGCGCAGCCATATCATCTCCCTTTATACTTTTTCAAGGGCTTATTTTTTGTACAGATGGAAAGGCATGGTTCCATGGAAATGATAACACATGTCACTTATCTTAAAAATTCAACATTTCCAGCAAAAAGGTTCGAAGATCATCAACGAAGGTAAAAGCTAAATTATAGGAAACATGTTCCCTATTTTGTAGGGAAAATATAACATGAACCAACATGATTGCATAACAAGATTAGAGGTATCATCAAGGTTGAAGATATGGAGGAACAACTGTCAGTGATATTATTAAAGTCTTAGATAAGGTTGTTTAGACATAGTAAGGAGTTCTACTCCTATTTGTAATAGGACTTCTAGAAGAGACAGTTAACTGTCAGATGTAATTAAGAGTCTATTTTAGGAGCAGATAGGTGCCAGTCAAAGAAATTTGAATTCTCTTTAGGATGGATAAGGGAATCCAAGATTGTAATGATGATTTTATAAGAGATATGAGGTTGAATTTCTAAAGGTTAGCAATTTTCATTTACAAGCAAACTATGTTGCTATAGCAGACTGTGTGTTTTCATCTTAATACAGATATTGGCTTTACTACTAAGGATTTAGAAAGAGTTTTTGGTGTTTGATTTTCCTATGGCCTTCCTCATCTACCCAGTTGTAGTGGTATGAACATGTCTTACTTAGAACTCATTGGAAAATTCTCTAACTTCCTTCATATGTTTGTAAACTGTGTTTTGTTCACTTTGTTACTGTTTTGCTGATACATCTAAAACTGGGAAATGCCCTGACTTCCATTTTAAGCTAATTTTTATGTTTTTTTGAAACATACATTGACTCCATATCCCAATGGATGTTTTTTGACCAGTAATTCAACCAGTTATACACTTTTATCCAATTTATTCCTAGAGTTAGCCATCTAGTCCTCAAATTCAAAATCTTAAACCTAGTGAGAGAGCCCTCTCAGGTCGAGGAGGCTAAGCCTCAACTAAAAGTCTGGTTTGAAATAGTTACTCAGAGTCTACTTGATTAGCAGCCTATTAGGGTCAGATTTTGTGATAAAATTTTGGTGCATCTGTCGGGAGCCTAAAGATTACTCATTCCCAAGATCAAGAAACTGAAATTTTGAAGGTAGCAGGAGCTCAGAAAATTTTTTGAGGCTGAAATCTAGCTTGGTGACTCCATACATTTTCAAAAGTTTAAAGGTGGCTTCGAGAAGGAGATATACACAGAGCAATCCTGATCCTAATCCACCTACCGCCGTGGAAAATCCAAACAATATTTCAAGAGGCAGTCAAAGAATTTCAGAAATATTAGGTACTCCATCTCATTCGAAATATTTCTCCTCTAAAATATTAAGAAGTCTTGAAGACAAAAGAGTTGATGATAAAATTCATGAAGTGTTGTTTAGATCAGAAAGTGAAAATGAATTCATTGATATTATCTTAGACTTGCAAAAGAGAGGAATTGACACTTCAACCCTTGTAACCCAAGAATACAAAGAAGAATTTTGGGAAGCTGTTACCTCTGAGCTGTTGTTAGAAAAAAATTCTCTACATAAACTGAAGGAACTTGACCCTTTCGAAGTCTTTCTGAAATCCAAATTTGGTTTGCCCCTTCCAAATTGGAGCTCAATTGTTAGTGGCTTGCAGAAACCAAGTAGTCCTCCTCATATCATTCCTTCACCTTATTTTTCTGCCATTCCTAAAACTACTGTTCATCCTTTAAGCATGGCTGGTCCTGCTAGGTATGCACCACTTGTACTCCCTGCTGTTTTCCATGACCTTCCTAGTAAATATGATGCTAGGATTCCTACTTAGGGTAGTGATGAATAAATCAAAACATAAGAACATGTAGATAGATTTAATGATTTTATAGACAGAGAAGAAGTTGATGATGAAGATGTGAAGTTAAGACTGTTTGCACAAATTTTTACTGGTGAAGTTAGAAAATGGTTTAAAGCTCTCACACCGGGAAGTATTCGAACTTGGGATGAGTTTGAAAATAAATTTTTGAGAAAGTGGGGAAATAGAACCAATCCAGTTCAAGCACTTACTGAATATAATAGCCTTAGAAGGGTAGTTGATGAATCTGTCCAAAAATTTTCAAAGAGATTTAATCAAGTTTTTGACTCAATTCCAACTCATTTAAAACCTCCAAAAACCTTAGCACAAATGAGATATGCTGAAGCATTTGACTATGAATTTTCTATCTTGTTGAGAGAAAGAGAGTCACCTACTCTTGTTGAAATGCAAAGTGATGCAGTTAAGGTGGATTTAAACATGATAGTTTCTAAAAAGTCAAAAATGGGAAAAACTAAATTGAAAGAAGAAGAGAAACCTTCCACTTCAACTTCTGAACATAAATTTGATTCAATGATGAAAACCATGGAGAAGTTGATGGATAGGTTGGCTCTTTGAAACACTTCGGCTGCTCCTATGCAACATGAACCTCAATTTAGAAATCCTCAATTCAGGAGACCTCAAAACCAACAAAGGCCAAGAGAGAATAGAAATCAGCAGCCCGATCCTCCAGTGAGACCTCCTTTTCAGCAAAATTTGGTAGATGAAGAAGATGAGCCTGAAATTCTTAAGGAATCTATCCATTGCCTTGACGAAGAGATGTCAAGAATATTCTTGACTAAAGAATAGCATGATGAGTCAGATTTGGCTAATCAAGGAGAAGAACCATTAGGTTATTTTAAAGGGTATCAACATGCTATTTTCGAGATGCAAAAACAATATAATCTCAGAAATAGAAATGTGCCTATCATTGAAAACAAAGTGCAGCCAAAGAAAGATGCACCAAAGGCTGTTGAAGCTAAAAATGATACCCCAAAGATGGTTGAATGTAGAAAGGACACTCCACTTGGTAAGAAAGACACTCAACTTCTTCCTCCTATGAAAGAAGCTGAAAAATCTATTTCTGTTTTCAACCTTGAGAATGAAATTTCAAAAATTAAAATATCAATCCCATTTAGCGAGATTCTCAAGGTAAATGAATATAGAAGCAAGATTTTTAAGTTGTTAAACTCACAACCAGGAGCTGCTGATATTTTGAATGTCCAAGAAGATAATCCTACTATATATTTGGGTCCAAGGTTAGAAGATGAACAAAATGAAGAGTTTCCTCCTTTTTATGTAAGCATTAGCATTCATGATATGACTTTACATAATGATATGTTAGATTTAGGGGCTTCTCATAACCTTATGCCCAAAGTAATCATGGAAATGATGGGATTACAAATAACAAGACCATATAAGGATTTATTTTCTTTTGATTCAAAAAGAGTTCAATGTATTGGTTTGATCAAGGATGTGGTTGTTGGTCTAACACAAATCCCAACAAAGACAGTTGTTATGGAAATTTTTGTGGCTGATGTTCCACTAAAGTTTGGAATGTTATTGTCAATATCATGGGTAGCAAAAATCAAAGGCACAATGCAGATGGACCTTACGTATGCCACTATTCCTGTTTTCAGTGAACAAAGGAGATTGTATCGGGAGACTAGGATGGCTTACGTTGTAAGTGGCAAAGATAAACCTCAAAAATTTCCTATTTATTCCTTTGATACTGAACTTGGATGTGCCATTATTTTAAATGAGTCAGCTGATAGTGTTGAGGAAGAAATGAGAGCAGAAAATCAGCATTCAGAAAATCAACAAATAGAAAATCGGTAAGTAAATGACGAAGAGATAGAAGAATGGTGGTCACTGTACTTTGATGGATCAGCAAGAAAAGAGGGGGCAGGAGTAGGGATTTGGATTACAAGTCTAACTGAAGAGAGTAAGTTTTACTCTTACAAACTGAATTTTGATTGCACAAACAACATGGCTGAATATGAATTTTTGATTTTGGTTCTAGATCTTCTTAAAAAAATGAAGGCCCGAAATATTTCTGTTTTTGGAGATTCTGAATTGGTTATTAGACAAGTTGAGGGTGTTTATAAAACAAAGGATGTAATAATAAGAGCTTACAGAAATTTAGTTTTAGACATGTTGGATAATTTTCAAGCTTTTTCCTTCATAGTCAAATCTAGAGATCAAAATTCCATTGCTGATTCTCTTGCTGTCTCTGCAAGTCTTTTCATCATTCCTATTAATTCTTCTGAAAAATATGAGATTGAAGTTCGCCATAGACCAGCTATACCAGATAATGTCACCAATTGGAAAGTTTTTGAAGATGATCAACAGGTAAAGAATTTTATTGAGTTGAAAGAAGAATTTGAAAGTACCTAGATATATCAACAAAACATGTTTGTTGAATCAAAAGGAAATTATGCAGTTCTACAACTGAAGAATAATTCAATACCAAAGGGTCTTACTCCTCTTGAGAAGATTTTTTATCAGAATGATGTTTCTAAATCCCCAAAGATACAAGCTGATGAAGAGGAAGTAGAGAGATGTAATCTTGGTACATTAGCTTTGCCTAAAATGATCAAAATTTCAAAGTTTCTTTCAGCTGATATGAAATTCAAATATATTGAGATGATGAAGAGGTTTATTGATGTTTTTGCTTGGAGTTATGCTGATTTAAAGAAATATGATCCTTCCATTATTTAGCATACTATTCCTATCATAGAAAATGAGAAACCATTCAAACAGAAGTTGAGAAGAATTAACCCCCTTCTCATGCCATTAATTGAAAGGGAGATTAAGAAATGCTTTGATGAAAAAATCATTATCCCAATCATATTTTCCAATTGGCTTACAAATTTGGTACTAGTTAGAAAGAAGAATGGAGAAATCAAAATTTGTGTTGACTTCAGAAATTTGAATAAAGCATCACTAAAGGACAACTATCCTCTTCCCAAGATGGATTCAATTCTACAAAATATTGTTGGTTCTCAAAGAATGTCTATGCTTGATGGTTTTCAGGTTACAATTAGATTCTTGTGCATCTGAATGATCAGGAAAAAACAGCCTTCACAATGCCATGGGGCACATTAATGTACGCCAAGATTCCTTTTGGTCTCATGAATGCATGAGCCACTTTCCAAAGAGAAATGGATATTGATTTTTTTGAAGAAAAGGATAAGATAGTGGTTGTTTATCTTGATGATAAAACAATCTTTTCAAAAAAATAAGAAGATCATTTGAAACACTTAGAAAGGGTTCTGCTGAAATGTAGAAGGTTTGGTATTTCTCTTAATCCTAATAAAATAATTTTTTTTTAACTACAGGAAAATTACTTGGTCATATTATTTCTGAATATGGAATTAGGATTGATCCTAATAGAGTTAATGCAATTCAAAAGGTAGATTTTCCAAGAAGTAGGAAAGAGATTCAATCATTTCTTGGAAAAGTGAATTTTGTTAGACGCTTCATTCCTAACTTTGCTGAGATTGTCAAAGATATAATGAGGATGTTAAAGAAAGGAGTTGATATCAAATGGATAGCTAAAGCTAAAAAATATTTTGAGCAAATCAAGAAGGCACTCACACAAGCACCGGTACTCATCAGCCCATATTTTTCCAAAGAATTTCTGTTTTTTACATTTGCTTCTGAAAATACAATTGTTGGAGTTTTGCTACAAAAACGGAAGCAAGGTACTGAACAACCTATTTCTTTCTTTAGTAAAACATTAGAAAATGCTGAGTTGAAGTATAATATTCTAGAAAAACAGGCCTATGCTTTGGTGAAAGCTATAAAAGATTTTAGAATTTATATTCTGCATTCTCACATTGTGGCATATGTTCCAAGTGTTGTGATAAAAGAAATTCTAACTCAAGCGGATCCCGATGGTAAGAGGGGAAAATGGATCGCCAAATTGCTGGAATATGATATAGACATCAAAACAACCAAGTTGGTGAAGGGACAAGGCTTGGCAAAACTAATGACTCAGTCAAGTTTGGACTATCTTGACATAAATCTGAATGCATAAATATCATAAATTTCTGATGATGAGGAAGAATTGGTTCAGATTGAAGAGAAATACATCACTTCAGAGTGGTATAAGGATGTGGTTTTTGTTCTACAACATCACAAAGCTCCCACTGATCTAACAAAGTCTAAAGCAACGTTTTTGAAGCTGAAATCTTTAAGATATTTTGTATATGACATAAATCTGTTTTGGAAAGATACAGGAGGAATTTTTCTGAATTGTTTACTTGAAGAAGAGGCTGATAAAGTCATTGAAGAATTTAATAAAGGTGATTGTGGAGGACATAATTATTGGAAGGCTACAACAAATAAGATTCTAAGAGCGGGATATTTTTGGCCAACAATGTTTAAAGACATTTACAAAAGAATTGCTGCATGTCATGAATGCCAATTTTTTGAAGGAAGAAGAAAGATTGTACATCTACCTTTGGTTCCTATCTATGTGGAAGCTCCTTTTCAGCAGTGGGGGATAGACTTTATTGGAGAGATACATTCACCATGATCAGGGCAACATCGCTGGATTCTCACAGCTATGGACTACTTCACCAAATGGATAGAGGCAATACCAACAAGGCAAGCTAATGACTCTGTAATTATTTATTTTCTAGAGAATAATATATTGTCTAGATTTAGTTGTCCCATGAAGATTATAACAGATAATTCTCAAGCATTTAATTCCAAGAAAATGATAAATTTCTGCCATCAATACCATATCACTCTTGGACACTCTACATCATACTATCTGCAAGGGAATGGTCTTGCTGAATCATTAAATAAGAGCATTGTAAGAATCATAACAAAGGTATTGCAGGAGAACAAAAAATCTTGGCATCTAAAGCTGAAGTATGCCTTGTGGGCTGATAGGATTTGTACAAAGAGGTCAATTGGGAATTCGCCATATGAACTTGTCTATGGTGTTGAAGCTATTTTTACGACATCACTTTGGGTACCAGTCATGAAGTTAATTGAAGGAATTGAAGAGGAAATAAATTCCATTCAGAGGAGGATCAACCAGCTGATAGCCTTACAAGAAAAGAGAAATGAAGTCTATGACATCCATCAACAAGTTAAAAATAGAATAAAGAAAACATTTGAAAAAAATATCAAAGAAGATAGTTTCCAGCTACAAGACAAAGTGCTGAAATGGGAGGCCAAAATTGAGGAAAAGGGCAAGCACGGTAAAATTGAGAATTTATGGAAGGGTCCTTTTAATATTGCTAGTTTTCATGGGAACAACACTTATATACTGTAGGAAATTGATGGAGGATCATATGCGGGAGGGCATGCTAATGGCAGGTTCCTAAAGCATTATGCTTGCTGAAGTTTTATCAGTCACTCATGACATTGTACATATTCCATCTTTGCTAGTTTTATTGCTAATAATGACAAGATGAAACAGAAATATTAAGCCCGAGGTGAAGGCCCAAATAGTTTGAAGAAGATGCTTGTCAACACAAATTTATGTTTTTATAAAAAAATGGATAGCACTGGAGCTGCGGGTTCTTAGTGTACCACAGGGGCACACTATCCCAAGTGGAGCCACTGTTATCACTATTAATTTTTTTTTTCCAAACTTGGATAGTTTGCTTTGTTCCTAGTCATGGTTTTTAGATAGGTGTGAAGTCATGTTAATTTTTTAGGGGTTAAGTGATAGGGTTAGAGTCTCATTTTCATTCACATAATAAAGTCTAACAACCTTATTTCATACCTTGACAATTCCATACCATGTTTAGAGAGTCAAATTTTTAGCCATTTTAATTTTTTTTTGATTAAGCCACAAAACCACATTTTCGTAGCGTAGACAGTGTTAAAAATTGCTTTTGTGCTACGAAAACGCTGCTCATTTCATAGCGCAAAACCCTAGAATTACATTAGGCACGCTACAAAATTGGGGATTCGTAGCATGTCTTGTCAGTTATCAAATCCACCAAAATTCCGTTAATCCTTCATGATTAGGTGTCAGCCACAAGTCTTTTCTCACACATGCAACCATTCATAGCCATCATGACATTTGTTAGAGGTCAGTTGTCTTAGTCATTTCAAATTTGGAAAGGGCTGGTTTTTGGTTTTATTGTCTCATGCAAGAAAGATATGATGCATACCCTTTTCCGAATGGTAAAATCATGGTAAGAAGAAACCAAATCTTCCCATTCATCAAGTGAGGCTGATTATTACTTTCAAGCGAGGCAGTGTCTCTAATCAAGCGAGGCTGTTGGTTACAGGTTTTCAAGAAGTACATAGGAATTTCAAGGAAAGGATGACAGAGGAAAGAAAGAATCACAGGTCAGGCCACTATTTAAGGACAGATCCTGAAAGCATAGAAGCTCTAACCAAAGACAAATCAGTTGAGGAGGCCTTCAAGAAGATAGGATGTTGGAAATTTTACGAAAAATTGCAGGGAGGTCACAATCAAGTGACAAAAGAGTTTGCTCTTCATTTCAAAGGTTCAAATACAAAATTTGGACTCTTAAACTTGAAAATTTCCCCTGAGATCACATCATTAGTGACAGAGATTCCAAGGGGAGAAGAAATATGGTTCAAAAATTTCAAGTTTGAGATGGAACCTTGTAAAATATTTCTGAAGCCAGGGTTTGAGGAGACAGATTTAACTAAATCAGTGCCAAGAAGCTACATCAAGAACACCTATGCCAAACTACTCTACAACAATAAAAGGTACTTTACCTATGAGGGAAGATACCATAAAGTGTATTCTTATCATTTAAAACTCTTGTTTCATTTTACTGGAATGATTTCTTTGGATTTGCCTTCTTGTTTCGAAGTTTAGCTAAGATGGCAGATAAAGGGAAAATGAAAGCTCAATACTATGAAACTTCACTTTTCCATCATGGTCTAGTTAAATTGATAGTTTTACATGAACTTCAGAGGATAAATAGAGAATGGTCTACATTTTTGTTCTTGTGTGGATTTGGGGTGGAAACACAAGGAACATGTGTTAGCCCTAAAACTAAAGAAAAGTCACCCTCAGAAACCAGTGACCCTGCAGAGACAAGATCAAAAATATTTGTCAAGTTGAAACCTAGAAAGAAAGTGAAGCAGCCAGAGATCGAAACATTAGTGATCATTCAAGATACTCCTCAACCTACATAGAAGAAGATAACTAAAGTTAAAGAAACAGTACAAGAAAATTCAATCAACAAATCAGCCCAGAAAAGATTGACTAGAAGTCAAATAGAAAAGGAAAGGGGAAAAATAGTTGTTTCGGAAGAAAGTCCAGTTTTAAAGGGTAATTTGAATGATATTTTACAGGCTATTAATATTAAATAATCTCCTCTAGTTCGGGCAGAATTTATAAAATTGGATGAAGGGAAATCTAAGAAGATGAAATCTTCCAAAAAGCTGGATTTTGATGATGAAATTTCAGAGTTTCTGTTCAAGCCCAGAAGGCCTTTAACTAGGAAATCAAAAAGGTTGCAAGACCTGGATATGGAGTTAGATAAATCAGGGGAAGTTTCAAATGTTTATGACGAGCCCATAGACCTCTCATCACCAATGCCTGAAGGTGACAAAAATAGAGTTTTCAACACTCAAAGAGAAAAGAGCAGTTATGAAGAAATTAAAGAAAGGTTGAGACTAGATAATATTGAAATTGCTAAGCTTAAGAAGAAAGCAAGAACACATGATGTTGAGAAGACAAAATTAAACAGAATAAGGGCTCTGTGGGAGGTTGAAATAATTTCCAAAACTGAAACAGTCAGCAGTGAAGCTCAGTACTTTACCTGGATTGTCCCTGCAATCAAAGAGGCAAGATTTATGAGAATGATAAATGTTAAATTAAGGGATACCAATAGGAGACTGAAGATCTTGAAATTCAATTGACAAAGTCTGAAGGTCAGCTACAGCAGAGATAGAACAAGAGTAGTGAGTGAAAAATCCTTAATATAGTTTTGTTTTTGGGAAGGACATCACTTTTTTGAGGAAATTTCAAAGTTGACTTATTTTGATTGTTAAGGTTTATTGACATCAAGTAAATCATTAAAAGGTGTAAATACTCTTAAAATCTGAGAATTTTGAAAAAACTGTGTTAAAAGGACATACACAGCAGTTTCGTAGTGCACTACGAAACTACTGTAGGTGCATTTTTGAATATTTTTATAAATATTTTGAGAGGTAAAAGCATTTGGTTTCCGAATTTTGTTGCTGGTGGTGGATGGAAAGGGCTCACAGATAAAATTTTAGGTGTTAAGTCAAAAGGAAATGGATGGTTGAGGGATGTTTACAAAGATACAAATTCTACGCTACGAAAACAACTGCTATTTTCGTAGCGCAGCCATATCATCTCCCTTTATACTTTTTCAAGGGCTTAGTTTTTGTACAGATGGAAAGGCATGGTTCCATGGAAATGATAACACATGTCACTTATCTTAAAAAGTCAACATTTCCAGCAAAAGGGTTTGAAGATCATCAATGAAGGTAAAAGCTAAATTATAGGAAACATGTTCCCTGTTTTGTAGGGAAAATATGACATGAAGGTTGAAGATCATCAAGGTTGAAGATATGGAGGAATAGCTGTCAGAGATATTATTTAAGTCTTAGTTAAGGTTTTTTAGACATAATAAGGAGTTCTACTCCTATTTTTATTAAGACTTCTAGAAGAGACAGTTAACTATCAGGTGTAATTAGGAGTCTGTTTTAGGAGCAGATAGGTGCCAGTCAAAGAAATTCGAATTCTCTTCAAGATGTATAAGGGAATCCAAGATTGTAATGATGATTCTATAAAATACATGAGGTCGAATTGCTAAAGGTTGGAAATTTTCATTGAAAATAAAATTATGTTACTATAGAAGACTGTGTATTTTCATCTTAATACAGATATTGGCTTTACTACTAAGGATTTAGAAAGAGTTTTTGGTGTTTGATTTTCCTATGGCTTTCCTCATCTACCTATTTGCAGTGGTATGAACATGTGTTACTTAGAACTGATTGGAAAATGCTCTAAATTCCTTCATATGTTTGTAAACTGTGTTTTGTTCACTTTGTTACTGTTTTGCTGATACATCTAAAACTCTGAAATTCCTTGACTTCCATGTTAAGATAATTTTGATGTTTTGTTGAAACGTACCTTGACTACATAGCCCAATGGATGTTTTTTGACCAGTAATTCAACCAATTATACACTTTTATCCAATTTATTCCTAGAGTTAGCCATCTAGTCCTTAAATTCAAAATATTAAACCTAGTGAGAGAGCCCTCTCAGGTTGAGGTGGCTAAGCCTCAACTAAAAGTCTGGTTTGAAATAGTTACTCAGAGTCTACTTGATCAGCAGCCTATCAGGTTAGATTTTGTGATATCAGGTTGTAGGGTTAATCTTGATGCTCTAAACCACTATTTTTCATGTACTAGAAGCTGAATCAAGTGTGAAAGAAGGCCAACACCTGTTTGTCCAAGTTAGATCAAGAAAGGTCTCCAAGGAAGGTCACCTTATCAAGTTCAAGTTCTACAAAAGTAAATTGTTCATTTTGAGACTTCTGCAGGAGTGTCCAGATGATTACACTAGTACATTTGGCAGAAATTCTGACTCTTTAGTTCTGACATTTTTGACCAAATGTCAGAAATTTCCCCAAATTTTATCAAATTTTCAAATCCCGCTGACAACTGTCGCTATACCGAAGTTTGGAGACAAGTGTCGGTATTGCGACACTTAGAGGTTAATTTCGGTCTTGTGACGTTTGGAGAAAAGCGTCAGAATTGTGAAGGATTGGAGGAAAGTGTCGGTCTTGCGACACTTAGAGCTAAGTGTCTCTATTGAGACGTTTGGAGCAAAGCGTCAGAATTGCGACAGATTGGTGGAAGTGTCAGTCTTGCGACGGATTGGTGGAAAGTGTCGCTATTGCGACGTTTGGATAAGGCGTCGGTATTGTGACACTTAGAGCTAAGTGTCGCTATTGCAACATTTGGATAAGGCATTTGGAAAGGCGTCAGTGTTCTGACGCTCGGATAAAAATATTTAAAAAATAAATTCCGCCAAATGTACTAGTTTGAATGCATATCCTCTGCCTTGAGTCAATTTTGCATTTAGAGCAGAATTGTAAGTTCCATCTAACATATTTATTCTTGCAAGTCTTAGATAATTCTCATTCATTTTGGAAGAAGTACACACTTTATGAAGATGATAACTCTTCACACTACCTCCTTTTCTTTACTTATTTTAGTGCTTTTATTATTTAGAAGTCAAGAACATTAGTTTCCTTTTTCCATTCTTATTGAAGTCCCTAAAAGATCCATCCTCATCATTCTTCTGTAGTGAAACATGAACAAAAGCAACTAATTTTTTATAACATAGATGCATACAAGTTTTTAGATAACAAGAACAAGTGTCGGTATTGCGACAGTTAGAACAAGTGTTGGTATTGCGACAATTGTGTCAAGTGTCAATATTGTGATGTTTAGGAGGAAAAGTGTTGTTAGTGTTTAGGAACAATCTTAGGGTTTAGGGTTTGGGAGTTATTTTTGGTGATCGGGTCTTGTCGTGTGAGGCCGCCCAACGAAACACATTTGTACGGGCCGTTTCGTTCGAGGGAGCTCGTATCAGTTTTTCTAAGTTGTGACCGCCTGGGTGCCTTGTGCACGTTCGCGCAGCCCATTTGCCATTTGCCCCCTTATGGCATCGTTTGGTTGGGCGCATTGTGTTGCACTGTGTGAGGTCACCCGACTGGGCGCGTTCAAGTTGGGTCATTTCGTTCGAGGGGGCCCGTATCAGTTTTGCTAAGTTGTGACCACCCAGGTGCATTGTGCACGTTCGAGCGGCCCATTTTTAATTTTCTCCCTTGTGGCATTATTCGGTAGGGCACGCCATGTGAGGTCGCCTGACCGGGCGTGTTCGAGTCGGGCCATTTCGTTTGAGGGCGCCCGTATCTTTTTTTCTAAGTTGTGATCGTCTGGTGCCTTGTGCACGTTCAGGTGGCCCGTTTGTCATTTTCTCCCTTGTGGCATCGTTCGGTCAGGCACGCCGTGTCGCGTTGTGTAAGGTCGCCTGACCGGGCGCTTTCAGGTCGGGCCGTTTTGTTCGAGGGTGCACGTATCAGTTTTGCAAAGCTATGACCGCCTGGGTGCCTTGTGCATGTTCGAGCAGCCAGTTTTCCATTTGCTCCCTTGTGGCATCATTCGGTCGGGCACACCGTGTTGCGCCATGTGAGGTCACCCGACCAGGCACGTTCGGGTTGGGTTGGGTCATTTCGTTCGAGGGTGCCCATATCAGTTTTGCTAAGTTGTGACTGCCTGGGTGCCCTGTGCACGTTCGAGCGGCCTGTTTTCCATTTTCTCCCTTGTGGCATCGTTCGATCGGGCGCACTGTGTCGCGCTGTGTGAGGTCGCCTGACCGAGCTCATTTGAGTCGGGTCGTTTCGTTCAAGGGCGCCCGTATCAGTTTTGCTAAGTTGTGACTGCTCGGGTGCCTTGTGCACGTTCAGGTGGCCCAGTTTCCATTTTCTCCCCTGTGGTATCGTTCGCCATGTTGCGCCGTGTGAGGTCGCCCGACCAGGTGTGTTAGGGCAAGGCTGTTCGTTCGAGGTCGCCCATATCAGTTTTGTTAAGTTATGACCACCCGAGTGCCTTGTACATGTTCGGGTGGCCCGTTTGCCATTTGTTCCCTTGTGGCATCGTTTGGTCAGGCGCGTCGTGTGAGGGTGCCTGACCAAGCGTGTTCAGGTCGGGCCGTTTCATTCGAGGGCGCCTGTATTAGTTTTGCTAAGTTGTGACTGCCCGGGTGCCTTGTGCACGTTTGAGTGACCCGTTTGCCATTTGCTCCCTTTTGCACGTTCGGGCACTCTGTTTGCCGTTTTCTCCCTTGTGGCATCATTTAGTAGGGTGCGCCATGTCACGCTATGTGAGGTTGCCCGATCGGACGCGTTTGGGTCGGGCCATTTCGTTCAAGGGCGCCCGTATTAGTTTTGCTAAGTTGTGACCACCCGGGTGCCTTGTGCACATTCGAGCAGCCCGTTTGCCATTTTCTCCCTTGTGGCACCGTTCGGTCGGGCACGCCATGTCACGTCGTGTGAGGTCGCCCGACTGGACGCGTTCGGGTTGGGCCGTTTCGTTGGAGGGCGCCCGTATCAGTTTTGCTAAGTTGTGACCACCTGGGTGCCTTGTGCACATTTAGGTGACCTGTTTTCTGTTTTCTCCCTTGTGGCATCGTTCGGTAGGGCGCGTCGTGTCGCACCGTGTGAGGTCACCCGACTGCACGCGTTCCGATGGGCTGCTTCTGCTGCTGAGGGTGCCCGTGACGCTTTTTCTAGTGCCATGGATCACGTGTGCCTGTGTGTTCGTACTGTTTTCCGTTTCCTTTGTCGCATCATTTGGTCTGGCGAATCAGGTTGCACCATGTGAGAAGCCGCTGACCGCTGCCGTTGGCCGCTTTTCGAGGGTGCCCGTGATAATTTTGCTGTTGTGACTCACCTGTGTGTCTGCGGCACGCTTAAGTGCCTGCTTGCCATTTTCTCCTCAGGCATTGTGTTCCATTGAGCGCATCAGCAAGCTGTTTTCAGAGGTCTGCCCACCCAAGGCTCTCGAGAAGTCAAGCATTTCGTCTGGCGTCGACGTTTCTTGCTAAGTCAGGACTAATGTGCTCAGGTACATTAAGGTGGCTCAAGTCAGTTTGCTCCACAGGTGGGCTGCCTGTTTGGGGCGCGCGATGTCATAGCTAGGTGAGGTCGCCTGATCATGTGAGTCTGCCGCGTTGTTTCTTTTAAGGGCGCCCGTATCAGTTTTGTTAATTTGTGACCGTCCGGGTGACTTGTACACGTTCGGGTGGCCCGTTTTCCGTTTTCTCCCTTGTGGCATCGTTTGTTCGGGCGTGCCGTGTTGCGCCGTGTGAGATTGCTCGACTGGGTGCGTACGGGTCGGGTTGTTTTGTTTGAGGGCACCCGTATCAATTTTTCTAAGTTGTGACCGCCCAGGTGCCTTGTGCATGTTCAGGTGGCCCGTTTGACGTTTTCTCCCTTGTGGCATCGTTCGGTCGCGCGTACCGTGTCGTGTCGTGTGAGGTCGCCTCGACCGGCGCTGCCTGGCTCTGGGTTGGTCCATTGGGCTTGAGCTAATCGTATAGTTTTTCAAGTTGTGACCACCGTGCTCAGGCACGCTCTCGGCAGCCCTGCTTTTCATCTGGCTCTAAGGTATCGCTGGGCCAGGTCGCACCATGAGGTCGCCTAACCAGCACGCTCGGTCGGCCGTTTCATTTGAGGGTGATCGATTATTTTTGTTGTTGGGGATCGCCGGTGCTCTGTGCATGTTCGGGCGGCCCGCTTGCAGCTTTTTTCCCCGTGGCATCATTCATCCAGCGCGACGCATGAGGACGCTCGACTCAAGCGCTGCCTGGGGTTGGGCCATTTCGTTCGAGGGCGTCAGACAAGCTTTTTCTAAGTTGTGATCGCCTGTGCCTGCAATCTGCAGCCCGTTTGCCATTTTATCCCTTGTGGCATGATTCGGTCAGGCCCGACGTGTCGCGCCGTGTGAGGTCGCCCGACCGGGCGCTTTTGGGTCGGGTCGTTTCGTTCGAGGGCGCCCGTATCAGTTTTGCTAAGTTGTGACCACCCGGGTGCCTTGTACACGTTCAGGCAACTTTTTTGTCATTTTCTCCCTTGTGGCATCGTTCTGTTGGGCGCGCCATGTCGCGCCGTGTGAGATCGCTCGACCGGGCGCATTCGGGTCGAGTCATTTTGTTCGAGGGTGCCCATATCAGTTTTGCTAAGTTGTGACTGCACGGGTGCCTTGTGCACATTCGGGCGGCCCGTTTGCTATTTTCTCCCTTGAGGCATCATTCGGTCGGGCGTGCAGTGTCGCGCTATGTCAGGTCGCCCTACCAAGCGCGTTCGGGTCAGGTCGGGCCATCTCGTTTAAGGGAGCCCGTTTTCCATTTTCTCCCTTGTGGCATCATTTGATCGAGCGCACTGTGTGAGGTCGCCCAAACAGGTGTGTTCAGGTCGGGCCATTTCGTTTGAGGGCGCCCGTATCAGTTTTGTTAAGTTGTGACCACCCAGGTGCCTTGTGCACGTTCGGGTGGGCCATTTGCCATTTTCTCCCTTGTGGCATCATTCGGTCGAGCGCGTTGTGTTGTGCCGTGTGAGGTCGCCCGACCGGGCGTGTTGGGGTCGGGTTGTTTCCTTTGAGGGTGCCCATATTATTTTTGCTAAGTTGTGACTGCCCAGGTGCCTTGTGCACGTTCAGGTGGCCCATTTGTTGTTTTCTCCCTTATGGCATAGTTCGGTCAAGCGCGTCGTGTTGCGCCTTGTGAGGTCACCCGACCGAGCACGTTCGGGTCGGGCCGTTTCGTTCGAGGGCATCCGTATCAGTTTTGCTAAGTTGTGACCACCCAGGTGCCTTGTGCATGTTCGAGTGGCCCATTTGTCATTTTCTCCCTTGTGGCATTGTTTTTTCAGGCACGCCATGTTGCGCCGTGTGAGGTCACCCGACCGGGCGCATTCGGGTTGGGTCGTTTCATTCGAGGGCGCCTGTATTAGTTTTGATAAGTTGTGACTGCCCGGGTGCCTTGTGCACGTTCGGGCAGCTCATTTGCTATTTTCTCCCTTATGGCATCGTTTAGTCGGGTGCGTCGTGTCGTGCCATGTGAGGTCGCTCAACCAGGCGTGTTCGGGTTAGGTCAGGCCATTTCGTTCGAGGGCGCCCGTATAAGTTTTTCTAAGTTGTGACCGCCTGGGTGCCTTGTGCACATTCGGGCAGCCCATTTGTCGTTTTCTCTCTTGTGGCATCATTCAGTCGTCCGCGTCGTGTTGCGCCGTGTGAGGTCACTCGACCGGGCACATTCAGGTCGGGCCATTTCATTCGAGGGTGCCCATATCAGTTTTTCTAAGTTGTGACTGCCCGGGTGCCTTGTGCACGTTCGAGTGGCTTGTTTTCCATTTTCTCCCTTGTGGCATCATTTATTTAGGCGTGCCATGTTGTGTCATGTGAGGTCGCCTGAGGAAACACGTTCATACAGGTAGGGTCGAGTTGGGTTTGTCAAGTTGTGTCGTGTGAGTCCACCCAAGGAAACACATTTGTATAGGTCGAGTCGAGTCATGTACTGATGGAGCTCAAGGAAATGCGTTCGGGCGGGTCGGGTTGGTTCTGGTGATCAGGTCTTGTCGTGTGAGGCCGCCCAAGGAAACACATTCGTATGGGTCGGGTCGGGTCGAGTTGTGTGATGGCGCCCAATTAGTTGGAAATGAGTTCGGGTTAGGTCTGGTCGGTTCGTGCCGTATTGTAAGGGCGCCCAAGGAAACAAGTTTGGGCGGGTTGGGTCAGGTCGTGTTGTGTGAGGTTGCCCAAGGAAACGCGTTCGGGCGGGTCGAGTCGTGTACTGATGGTGCTCAAGGAAACACGTTCGGGCGGGTCAGGTTGGGTCTGGTCGGGTCTTGTCATGTGAGGCTGCCCAAGGAAACACATTCGTAGTACGAGTCGGGTAGAGTCATGTGATGGCACCCAATTAGCTGGAAATGAGTTCGAGTTAGGACAGGTCGGTTCGTACCGTATTGTAAGGGCACCTAAGGAAACACATTCTGGTGGGTTGGGTCAGGTCGGGTCGGGTTAGGTTGCACCGTGTGAGGCCGCCCAAGGAAATGCGTTTGGGTGTGTCAAGTTGCATCTGGTTGGGTTGCGTCATGTGAGGCCACCCAAGGAAACAAGTTCATACAGGTCAGGTCGAGTTGGGTCTAGTCGAGTCGTGTCGTGTGAGGCCGCTGAAGGAAACACGTTCGTACGGGTCGGGTTGAGTCGTGTACTGATGGCGCTGAAGGAAACGCGTTTGAGCGGGTCAGGATGGGTCTATTTGGGTCTTGTCGTGTGAGGCCACCCAAGGAAACACATTCATACGGGTTGTGTGATGTCACCCAAGGAAATGCATTCAAGTCGGGTTGGGTCGGGTCATGTTGTACTGTGAGGGCGGCTATGGAAACATGTTCGAGAGGGTCGAGTCAGGTTGGGTCATGTGAGGGCACCCAAGGAACATGTCCGTCTGGGTCGGGTCATGTCGGGCCATGTCATGAGGGCACCCAGGAAAATTACGCGTTCTGGTGGGTCGAGTCGTGTCATGTGAGGCTGCCCAAGGAAACACGTTCTTACGGGTCGGGTCGAGTCATGTATTGATGGCGCTCAAGGAAACGCATTCGGACAGGTCGGGTTGGGTCTGGTTGGGTCTTGTCATGTGATGTTGCCCAAGGAAACACATTCGTACAGGTCGAGTCGAGTCGTGTGATGGCGCCCAATTAGCTGGAAACGAGTTTGGGTTAGGTCAGGTCGGTTAGTACCGTATTGTAAGGGCGCCCAAGGAAACACACGGTTCGGGTGGGTCGGGTCAGGTCGAGTCGTTCAGGTAAAATCGTGTGAGGGAGGTCGTATAAAAAATGCTAAGTTGTGACTGCCCATGTACCTTGTGCACATTCATCTGACCCATTTTTCATTTTCTCCCTCATGCCTTTGACATTCAGGTGGGTTGGGTCGGGTTGGGTCGTGTGATGTTGCCCAAGGAAATGCGTTCGGGTCGGGTCGGGTCGGGTCGTGTTGTACTATGAGGGAACCCAAGGAAACATGTTCGAGGGGGTCGGGTTAGGTTGGGTCATGTGAGGGCACCCAAGGAACATGTCCGACTAGGTCGGGTCATCTCATGAGGGTGCCTAGGGAAATTATGCGTTCTAGTGGGTCAGGTCGAGTTGTGTGATGCTGCCGAGGGAAACGCGTTCGGGTCGAGTCAGGTCGGTTCGTGCCATATTGTTAGGGCACCCAAGGAATCATGTTCGGGTGGGTCAGGCCGGGTCGAGTCTAGTCAGGTCGTGTTGTGTCATGAGGTCACCCAAGGAAACACGTTTGGGCGGGTCAGGTTGGGTTGGGTTGGGTCATGTGAGGGTGGTCGTATAAAAAATGATAAATTGTGACCACCTTAAAATCCAGTGCCTCCTCATAAAATCCTCTCCTTGTATAATTGACCACCATTACAAACTTTTACACCACATTTGGTTTAGACATTTAGTAGGTAGCTAGTAGGGTGCCCCTACCTCCCATCTCCATATAGAGTAATTTGGTCACATATTATTTCTTCTATGATACTGTTTCCTCTCTCTTAAGTCCTATCTCTTGTCCTTCTTCTCTCTCCCTTTCTCTCCTTATGCCTCTCTCTCTCTCTCTCTCTCTCTCTCTCTCTCTCTCTCTCTACCCTCCAATCCTCTCACTATATCCCTCCCTCTATCCTTCTTTCTGCCCCCCTCCTAGCTTTGTGTCACTATCTCCCTTTCTTGCCCTTCTCTACCTCTCTCACTCCTCTCCCTCTCTCTCTCTCTCTCCGTTCCTTCTCTCCCCTCTCCTTCAGTTTATCTCCATCTCTCTCTTCGTTCAGTCGGGCATGCCGTGTCATTTAGTTTGAGGGCGCTCGCCCAAACATGTTTGGGTCGGGTCGTTTCGGTTGAGTGCGCCTGCCCAAACGCGTTTGGGTCAGGCCCCCTAAGTCCCCAATCCCTAATCTATTAACTAATAACTCATTATTCGACCCCTAACCCCTAAATTAACCTAAATCCCCTAACCCCTAACCCCCAATCCCCTAAGCCCTCCAAATTCGAATTAGCTTTGAAGAAGTAATTGTTTTCGTACTTCTGTCTAATTCACTATATACTTAGATCATGAATGTGAGTCGAAGGCTGTTTGAAGATTATATTATTATTGTATCAACAATGTAATTATTTCTGTGTAGTTATATATTTCTAGTCAAAAACCTCATCTTCAGAAATAATTTCTTGTCATTTTCAAAATTGATTGCTTCATTGAGCACAACATGTAGCTTATCTAATACTTTATTGAAGCTAAGAGCTCCATCTTTGGGGCAAGCTTCTTTTCGGGGGCTAACTCCACTATGTGTGGGGTTAATTAACCCTATGCTTACAATGTTTACTGTTTTCATATTGGATTGTGTGGGGGTAGATAACTCGTAGCCATATCACATAGGCCCCATTCACTTACAAAGGTTCCCCAAAATCCGCCCCCAATTTGGTTGATCTTTCTCAGCTTGAAAATTTTGAATTTTCATTGATGATTGATTTTCCTCTCGCTCGAATGCAAAAGGAAGATGAATTTCATCTTTTTCCTCCATATTTTCCACATTCGACATCTATTGTAGCTATTCATCTATGCTCATCTGGAATCACCACAAGTTGTACTTTGTTTTTTGCAATGGATTCTTGATGTTGATCTCGACGAGATTTCTCCTCCTCAAAAAACATATCCTGGTTGTAAGCATGGTTGTGGTATGTTGATGTTCAGATGAAAACTACAACTTGTAACCCTTGATCTGCTAGGGGCTAGTTACCTTGATATTAACGGTGGTGTATTCATACTCCTTCTAAATAACCAATAAAGGGTCAAGGAAATTGACCAATATGTTGTCAAGTTTTATCTTATCCATCTCTGGGGTAAGCTTCTTTTTAGCTAACTCCACTACTTTTGATCTCAATTTGGCCAATTGCTTCCTTCTCTCATATGATACCTGAGCCTTTTCCTCTCTCTTCCCTTCTAATTCCGTAAGAGTGTCATAGTGATGTCAGCAAAATTCTTTGGAAAGCCTTCCTAGCAGACAATACTTGTGACCTGGCACCTAAATCCCCTAACCCCTAACCCCCAATCCCTAAACCCTTAACCACTAAATCATTATGATCTCCCTAACCCCAATCCCTAATCCCTTAACCACTACTAAATCATTACTCCCCTAACCCCTAAATGTACCTAGATCCACTAATCCCTAACCCCTTAACCTGCACTAACTCATTATTCTAGTCCTAACCCCTAACCTCTAAACCCTAAACCTATAACCCCTAATCTCCTATTCATCGAACCCTTAAGCCCCTAAAAAATATGCCATGAAAACCCTCCAAAAAATTCTTAAATGATGGGAATTCCTATTTAATATGTGTGAAGCTAGTCATGGAATGTGACAAGTCATCCAAGATACATCCAAATATTTGATTTGTGCCTTGGGGAATGTGAAATAATGGGTAAGATACAATCACTAGTGAGAAAATCATTGGTTCGAAACTATGTGGGAAAAATTCCAGTCAAGCTAAGGGATGGTGTGGCCTAGGTTGGATGCGATCCTTAGGTGATTTTGACGACTTAAAAGCCCTTGGTTCATGGCTACTCAAATCACATGTTAGGCATGAAACTCATCTCAAAACTCACATTACCTAACAAAATAAAAGTAATGGATTAATGCACAACTTATTTATTTCCTGGGCATATGTCTAGGTATGTTGACATAAATTATTTACTTATTCATTAGGAATAACATATAATGGTTCAATATATGGAACATTAGAATTTTAAATATGAATATTTGTATTTTCAAAAGTTTGCATAGGATTAGAATATGCACTAAAAAATTTGTGTGACATATCATTATGTATATTATTATTATCATTCATACAAAACAACCCTCCTAGAGCCAAAATCGTTGACATGGTTGAATGACCATAGGAAATGCGTGGATGTTCTCCCCAATGAAAGTTCCCATTTTATGTATGGAAACATACAAATAACCTACATAATTTAGAAAATAAATTTTTACTTCCTTAAATTTTCATTTTTGTGTACAATTTAGAATTGATTAGATATAATCTTATAAATAAAATACAATGGAGAAAATTAAAACCCCTTAGCATTCTTCTTCGCAAGGGTGTTTGATTTGAACATTGTTCCTAATCAAGAAACTAGGATATGATTTTTTTTCTTAAAGGTCTAATTTAAAAAGTAAATTGATTTTAGAATTAATACTATGTGAAACCAAATTTTAGATTTTATACCTATTCAAATTTTTTTTCCCGCTCCGCTTGTTCCACCTATTCAAATTTTATTAATTGACCTATTCAATTTTTTTTTCCCGCTCTGCCTTTTCGACCTTTATGCCTTCTTTCCCATGATTCCATTCTTCCCTATGATGCTTGCTTTTTTCCAAATTATTGTAGAAGCATGGACGCTTTGAATCCCTAAAGAGGCCACAGTCCATTAACGGCTCAAAATCCATAGTAGCTGGTGGAGATATTTCGAGTTTTGCCGACGTTCAGAAATCTATGGGAGATCTGAAGAGAAATCGATCGTGGAAGAATTCTCTCTTCTTCTGGAAGAATCATATTGGTATTTCCCTTGTTTTACCCCATTCAAATTCTCTATTTTTTCTTCTATGCTATCCTGGTTATGAGATATAGATGGTTGTAGGTATGAATTTCTACACTCTATCTTTTGTGCGTCTATTCAAATTATAGGGATATGGATTCTTCTCCTTTGAAATAACCCAATAAAATCTGAGGCTGTAGGCGAATTGAGGGAAAATTGTCGAATATAGTGAGGAACAGAACACAACAAAAGGGTTTTAAATTATTGTGGCCCTTCAATGGCCACTGCTGTAGTAGGACAATGTGGTTCAACCCTAATAAGAAGGAGAGGGGGATTTATCTTGTCTTCTTCAAGCTCCCCCTATATCAATGGAGGCATGAAAATTCAGTTGCGGGTCCCTCTACCAATGCAGGGTTCTGCTATGACCAGAGCGCCCCAACTAATTCTAGGCATGGTGCCCAAAAAGAAGGTACTCCTGTTATCCTCCAAAGTTGGCTTAGATTGGCTTAGATTTATATGTCTAGTGTCATTTTGTGAATTTGGTGTAATAGTGTGCCCCCTCTCTCTCTCTTTTCTAATGGAAATCTCATGGAGAAACATCCAGGTTCTTCCCTGCATTTCACAGATGGTACTCAGTGTAAATCTGTCGTCGCTGATTGTCGTGCCTGTCCCTGTTAGGTCATCTATTTAGTCACTTACCAGAGGCAGAAATCCTAAGGCATTGACCCTGAGACCTCATACATAAAACTCAAATCACCACTCAAACTATTTGAGTTACCCCATTTAAACATTTCATCTGACCAATAAGAACTTAAGCAAGCTCGTTGAGTTTTTAAATGTTTGGAACTATCTCATCTGATCCTTAAGCACTTAAGCAAGAGTTAGATTGCTTATACCTTGCCAATATTAACCGACCAATGAAGGGCAAGCTTATCAAAAGCAAGATTGGAGGGGAAGGATAACAACTCTTCATCTTAACCACCCAGGGTGGACCCAATTGACATCTCTATATAATGCAATAATAAAACCTTATGCTCAATGGGTGTTCATAGTTGATGCTTGTGTTTATGTTGTTTGGCGGGTTATGTGTCTGTCTATCTACACACAATTAACTTATACAAATAGTCCAAAAAGATTGGTATAACTCTAGGGTCAATATAATCAAATTTCCATTTGATTATATTTGTGGTTGTAAACTCCTAATGGCATGTATGTTTTGAAAACAAGCTCTACTGAATTTGTTTAAGAATCACATGTAGGGCCAAACTGCTATAAATCGAAATGAATTGTTTTTCAAATTTTCACTATACATTGCCAATAGAACCCAGCATTAGGTTCTACTGGCATTTTCCTGATAAATGTGAGTGCCTCTTTCATGTGCCCAGCTCAACCAAGAAGATAAACTATGCAAGCATAGTGTTCCAGGGTACTAACATCTGCAACATAGCCATACAAATAAAACCTTGCCTCTGACCACAATTATTTGACACAATAGACAAACTATACATCTGCAGCATAACCATACTAATAAAACCCTGCCTTTGACCACAATTCTTTGACACAAAGATTATACACCAACAAAAATAATACTTCAGGTTATTAATAGCATCAAACCTTATGCAAAAAACCCTTGACTCAATACATTTGTGATAATTTACACCAACAATATACATATATCAGCTTGACTTTTCATAACCGTTAGTTACATCATGCTTTCTCATTCCTTTGTCATACAGCTCATTCTTTGCTTCACATGGCATATATTATGGTAGTGGGATTCTTATTGATAGTCTCTCAGCCATACTATAAAAAACCTTGACCAAACTTTAGACACGTCTTCAAAAACATGATAAAGAACTCATGATAATACATGTATATCCTCATGTAATATCATGCCATATGTTCTTTGCTTCAGTCCATTGCGTTTATGCTAAAACACCATAGTTAATGTACTAGTCATAAGCACAACTGGCTTTTCAAGGCACAAGTTTACAATCCTCAGATTGCAATAGTGTCAACTCATTTTTTGTGTGGGTTTGGTGGATTGAGGATGGAAGTTAATTGGAAAGAATTTAATTTCGCAAAAACATCCAAACTCAACTAGCTTTACACAATTTTGGTGATAAACATTACTGTTAAATGTTATGGGGAAAATAGGCCATCAGCCTGATGAATTCACATAGAATATACTTATAAATGGGTTGTCCAGGGTGGGTAATCTAGAGAAGGCTAGGGCACTCTTTCAGGAGATGTTGGAGAAAGGTTGTAGACCTAACCTAGTTAGCTATAATACATTAATAACTGGGTTCTGCAAGCATGACATGATAGCAGAAGCTCTACAATTCTTCTATAAGATGCTAAAGCAGGGCTTCAGCCCTGATGCTTTTACATACAACATATTGGTGAATGGATTCTGCAAAGTAGGTAATCTCAAGGAGGCATTAAAGTTGTTTAAACAGATGACAGATATCGGTTAAATCCCTGATATCATTACATATACCATTCTCATGGATGGAATATACAAGGAAGGCATGCTCCAAAAGGCCAATAGACTACTAGACAAGATCTTAAAAATTGTTTGACACTATAACTATGACATATTTATAAATAACATCCTCTATAAACATATTGCTGAAATGCACTTGGTAAAATTTAGTAATAGATGTGAATTTCAATTGAGAATGTTTGGAGGTGACTTCGGTAACAATTGACTAGGCAGGATATTTGAAACAGGGAAAGATAGTAACTTATTTCTACTTTTGGAAGTGGAGTAGCCCTCTATTATGTCCTCATATGAAATTTGTTTGCAATTTTGAGGCTTGCCTTATTTTTGTTGTGGTTTTGGCTATTGAGCTATGTTAGATAGTTTGTTACATTTCTTGCTTTTCATGATCATAGATATATTTAGTATGTTGAACCCTTGTCATCTACAATACCAGTGTTACATGAAGACAGGTTACTAATTTCACATGACATGTACGTATCATCCTAAGAAATGATCATTCCCAGATCAAACAGAGCTCTCAATCCTCTTGGTCTACCCCTTGTCTGGTGAGACTTTACAGCTTGCTTATTCCTTCTATCATGTTTCGCTTTAATTTTTTCATCATAAAATTGGACTTAGATATTTGTGCCAGATCTTGCTTTGATGTTGATAATGTTCAATGTGTTTTCTTTTTTTACCTTGTTACATGACATATGAAATTTCTATGCATTTTCTGTGGATGAGGTGTAATACTTTTAATTAATTTTCTATGGATGAGGTGAGCGCCAAATGTGCTAGTGTCTTGGAATTAATTCAATTGAAATACCTAAGGAATTTTGTGGCGTTACAATGTACAAGCACATGAATGGCCTATTTTAATCAATACAATGAATTTTTAAACTTGCAAACAGGGCGTTCCTTACCATGATCTTAAATCCATGCAACTATGAATTGTTTCATATAAACCTCTTATTCCAACTAACCATTCAGGAAACTAATTTTGACACTCATTTGTTACACCTTCCCCCAACCTCTATTGCAATTTCTATCATATACCTAATATCTATCATTTTTGGTGAAACACATTTTTTATCATAATCAATTTCCTCCTGTGAAGATCATTTTGCCACTATCTTTGCCTTGTGCTTGTTAGAAATCCATCAACCCTATTCTTTGTGTTGTACACCCATAATTATAAGCACTAATTCTATATTCCAGTTTGAGCAGAACCTACATACTTTCAACCTCACCAATTAGGTGTCTCACTGTTCACATCATATTGATGGAACATGTGCAGAGTTCAGTATCATTTCAGTGTCCTCTCTGCATCCAATTCCAAAATTTCAAACACTTCATTGATAAGAAAGGTTTTGATTCCCGTCTATTCTTCATCATCCAATTGGAGCCAAGTAACACAGATCCAAGTGAGCATGGCTACTCGCCAACCACCTGTATTCATTTAGTGAATGCGTAATCTTCAAACTTGTCACATTTCAAATTTTGGGTGCTTTCAATTTTTGATTTTCAGTGGATAAACTATAGTATTGTCTTTGTAGGTCATGTAAAAAAGTTGCAAATATAAGCCTATACCATGGTGTTGTGGTTCACAGTACTCTGAAATGGGCATATGATTCTCTTGGCTATGGGATCTTGGGATGATCATCACGAGATAAAGTTGAAATCTGATGCCAAACAGTCGGGCTAGACCCTATCTGACAAATTTAGGGTTGAGCATATATTAAGTAGTGGAATGTGGATACCATTCTCCCATTTTCCGCTAACTGCTTCGAAAACCATGGCATGGGTTCCAGCCCATTGGTAGAATTTCATTACTATTTTTTTGAATATAATTTCATTACTGTTTAATTTTTTTTTAAATATTTCATTGTGTATGCCCTTCCATTTTCATTTTTCTTTTTGCTGGTGAGTAAATAATTCTGTATATATAAGAAATATTTTTGCAAAAGTAGGGATCCAGATAGAAATTTCCACTCCAAGGACAATCCTTTGGGAACACTCAGTGTCTTGATTTTTCTTTTTATATTTTCTGTCAGAGGCTAGTTGCTCCAATATGACAATAATTTGAAGTCTTTTCATAATACTTTGTTACACATGACTTTCATTTTCTTCTTGCAAAATTTATAGAAATGAATGGATATCTTGTGCACTGTTGTAAACAAATTTAGAGAATTTAATGTTTGTCATTATTTTTCCATGCAAAAGTTGATTATATGCATCTAGTTTTTGTTATGTAGATGTATGAACTATTCTAAACATGTAATAGGAACCTTCTTTTTCACTGGTCCTGATACCGCCATTTCCATTTTTATAGCCGGTGCATAAAGAATCACTGTGCAAAGGTTGAGTAGATGGATGTGGATTTTATGTTGATGTGTTCTAGATATGTAATAGGAACCTACTGTTTCACTTATCCTGATAATGCCATTTCCTTTTTTACATTTATCTTTAAAAAAAAAGGAGGTAGTGTGAAGAGTTATCATCTGCATAAAGTGTGTACATTTGGCAGAATTTTTTTTTCAAATATTTTTATCCAAGCGTCGAAAGACTGATGCCTTACACATCGGAAGAGCGACGTTTCTTTTTTAAATATTTTTACTTTTTCATCGGAAGACCGAATCCTTACACGTCGGAAGAGTGACATTCCTTTTTTAAATATTTTTACTTGTTCGTTGGACAAGTGACGTTACATAAGCGTCAGAAGAGCGACATTTCTTTTTTTAAATATTTTTACTTTGTCGTCGGAAGAGAGATGTTACATAAGCGTCAAAAGAGAGATGTTCTAAATGTCGGACGCCATATCATCGGAATTGCGACAGTTGAAAAACAAAAATATTTTTACTTTTTCGTCGGAAAAGCGACATTATATAAGCGTCGGAAGAGCGACGTTCTAAACGTCAGACGACATATCGTCGGAATTGCGACAGTTGAAAAATTTCAGAAGAGACACGGTTTGGAAAACGTCGGAAGAGAGACAGGTTGTAAAACTTCAGAAGAGTGACGATTTGGGAAATGTCGGAAGAGCGACGGTTTGGAAATTCGGAAGAAAGACGGTCGGAAAATGTTGGAAGAGCGACAGTTGTTTGGAAACGTTGGAAAAAGTGTCACTCTTTTGACACTTTATTGAAGTGTCGGAATTGCGATGTAATGGCTAACCACATTTTTCCTGACCTCAAACTTTCGCTCTTGTGATGCCTATGTGTCGGAATAGTGATGAATTGGCTGCCGGAAATTGGCCCAAATGTGCTAGTGTTATCAACAGTAAAATTGGTAAGGTAAGAGGCCTGCTCCTCATTAGAAGATACTCAAACAAAGAAGGAGGAAGACACCTATGTTCAAAGAGAAATCAGGGTTCCTAAGATTGATTGGGCCAGCACCATGCCAAACCAGGAGCTAAGGCAGCAAATCACATGGGTAGAGGCACACCAACAAAATCAAGCATGAGTTGAAGATTTTTAGAAGTTATAAATGGAAAAGGGAAAAGGTGAGGTGAATTGATAGAAATGAGTGAACTTGAAAAGGCTATAGAGAACTTAGAAGACAACACTACTAAATATTCTTAGACAACCCAGGAACCTAAGATTTTGGAAGATGATCAAAGAAGGTAAAGGGCAAGTTTAGAATCCATAAGGGCAACAAGTTTTCCTGAGGATATCATTGCCTGCGAATATTCCAAGCTCATTCCAAGGAGTTTTTCATGATGAAGATGGTCAAAGAGAAGGTAAAAAAAATATGATAGGCTTCCATCATCAACAAAAAAAGAATATTTCAAGAGACTGTTGTAGGTAAATTATAGGGTTTTCCAAGCTGAATGTGTCCAACACCTCGAAGCATTAGACAGAGCTGAATCATTATGTCATGGCACCTACAACAAATCAGAAGTGGCCAAGAGGAGACATCATACATGGTTATGAAGAAAATATTACTTATCAGAGATAGTTTTGTTATGCCTCAAGAAAATCAATGAGCATGGCCCAAACATAGTAAAACATGAGACTCAAGCAAAAAATCTATAGAACAGAGTGATGAAGGCACAAATGGGTGAAAGGAAGGTCAAAGTCCACCATGTCACCTACCTGAAAAGCAACAAAGAAAATGGTTAGAAAGGAAAGGGGTCACTTGAATGCTCTTTAGCCACCTACTGAAAAAGCTCAAATGATAAATGAGTAAAAGTGAAACAGAGGACTGAAACCTTAGCAATGTGGGTTTTTGAGTTTAAATTATTTTTTCCTAAAAGGTATAAAGGGTCATTTTGTTTCCCCCCATCTCATCTTATAGTTGAAAATAGATAAAAAAACCTTCAACGAAGAAAATTTTGAGTTTTAGTCAATTTCTGGGCAAAGTCACCCGGTGCTACGCTTTGGAGTAGGCGCTGCGCTTAGAGAACCCATCACTGTGCATAGGAGAAATTTTGCAGTGTAAAACTACCCTATGTTGCTCTTACATAGGGGCGTGCTATGCTTAGAGTTGGGCGCTACTCGTTCGCCCAGTTTTGCTCAACAGGGAGAGCCCAGTAGGCCTGCACGCGGGCAGCACTACGTTTAAGGAGGATTTTGTAGTCCCAGTTTCACCTGACACTTTGATTAGAGATACCTGACTGGCCTATAACTAGCCTAGTAGGCCTGCACAAGGGCAAGCACTATGCTCAGGAGCCTGGCAAGCCTGCACGCTGGCAGCACTGTGCCCAGGAGGACCCGATTGGCCCAGATTTTTGCTCGGCGCTGTGCTTAGGGAAGAAACCTCCTTCCACTTGCAAAATTTTCAAAAAAAACAAGGAAGCCCACCTTCAAGCTACATCAAAGGGCCTGCGAAAGAGTAAAAACTAGTAAGTGCATGTTTCCCTTATCCTCCAAGTGGTTTTTATGATTTCATACTTAAGGAAATTAACTAAGCCCTAGTGGCTATAAACCCTAACCCACACCTCCATCACACTCACTTTCAAGAGCTACCTTTCACCATATTTTCATTCCACTACTCCTACCTAAGTTTCAAAAGTAGGCCTAAGTTTTTCCAAAAGCAACCCTAATCACCATGTCAGGAGAGGAAGGGATTGTCAACAGTGAAGGAGGCTAAGAGCCTATGAGGCAAAAGCACAAAGGTGGGAAGGTTAACAAATTTGAGCCCCAAGACACAGTGGATATTACTTCCTCCCCCGTGATTTTCACATGCTTTCAAAATGTGGGGTGTTTTCAGTATTGTGAAAAGGTCAAACAAGTGCAAAGTCACCCTGAACTCACTAGGTTTTTTTTCCTCAACCTACACAATAAACAAGAAAATCTTGCAGGGGTGGAATTTGAGCTCTCATGAGATACCATTTCTCATGCTACTGGACTTCCTGATGTTGGTGAGAAATGGTTCAAAAGAGAAAAGTTGGACATGAGTTTCCATGAGCCTTTCCTCAAGCCTAGGTACAAAGAAGGATGCAAAACCATTTTCCTTTTCTCACACCTATTGGAGAGGTATGCACCCTTAATGAAGGTCATCATGAAATACTTTACCTATGAGGGGAGATACTCTAGAATATATTCCTACCATGTCAAATTACTCATGCATTTCACTAGGGTCAAGATGCTTCATTTTCCCTATTACTTGTATAGGAGTATAGGAAAGATGTCTTTTTTTGTCCGAAGGAGGAGTTATACCCAGAAAATGCATAGTTTGTTCCACCACTCCTTGATAAAGATGGTGGTACTACATCATTTGGAGCAAAAAGGCATACCTTGGAAGGTGTTCATAGCTCATGAGATATTCACAAGCCCACAGCCTAATCATCAACCTAGTTTACCGTTATCATCTCATCCTCCTCCCTCCACTCCTCCATCACCTCCTACAGATCATGCCTCATCATCTACACAAGAAACCTCTCCTCAAGAAAACCTCCCTTCCTCACCTTCTCCTGATGCATCAAAACAAGAAGGAAGTGGAAGTGAGCAAGAAAGTGCCAATGAGGGTGATGGTGACAATGAGTCAAGCCAAAATGAGGATGAGGGTGATCATTAGTAAAGCCCACAAGAGGCAGAATACATGGAAACAGAGCAAGAGGATGACAATGAAGAAGATGAGGAAGATGAAAGTGGAAATGAGTTAGGAAGTGATGAAGAAGAGGTCAGCTATGAAACATAAGATATGGAAGAGGATGACAATGATGAAGATGATGACAGTGTAGAAAATGAAGAGGCTGAAAATAGTAATGACACTAAAGGCCCTAATGATAGTCCATAAAGTGATGCTCCTATTCATGACAGAGATGAGGAAAAAGAGGTAGAGAGCAGCCCAAATGAAGATGATGATAGTGTAGAAAATAAAGAGGCTAAAGGCAGCAGTGACACTCGTGAAGCAAGCCTCGATAAAAACAACAAGGAGGAAAACTGTCATGACAAACATGACAACAGTCATGAAAATAATGAAGGAAATGAAGGGGCTGATAGTAAAATTGAAGATCATAATAATGAAGAGGTAAGCAACTTTAATGAAGAAAAAAATGACAATGCAGAAATCAGTGAAGAGGTTGAGAGTGGTGATGACGTTGAGAACAAAGAAGACAATAATGAAGCATAAAATATGATGAATGATGATAATAATGATGAAAATGAAGATTTTGATGATAGAAGAAAGGATCACATCCATGAGGAAGACACCAACAAGATCACAGGAAAACCTCTTCCATTGGCATATCAGATAGGGGTAAGGCATGTGTTTGCTACCTCTAAAAGGCAAGGGACCATGCCATCTACCTCAGCTTAGCCACTAGACAAAGGTAAACAAAAGGTAAATGAAGAAGAAGAAGATCATGAGGTTGAAAGGGAGTTTGAAATCATTCAAGTGGACATTGATGAGGATAATGAAGCAAGGATCTCAAAATTGATCATCTAGAACAAAAATTCCCTCATCAAAGACCTCCAAGAAAATATGAATAGGTCCAAGAGTGTGAATGATGCCCTTGAGGTGGAGAAAAGGTAGCTAGGAGCACACATTGCCATTTATGAGGCTAGAGCCATCAGGGCCCGGAAATAAGCCCAAAGGGCACAGGTAAAGCTAGAAGAGTTCATGGGCATCTATGACGAGAGTGACGATGAAGAAGGGTAGTCTAGGAGGAGACCTAGAACCATGGGGTTGAAGAAGGCATTGGAAAAAGAAAGAGAACAAGAATCAGCCTTAGCAGAGCAGCTCCCTCTAGATGAGCTGTTAGCCATGGAGATAGCACATGATTAGGAGCCTTGGTTGGAAAGAACTGACATACACTTGGAGGCTAAATTGAAGAAAGAAAATTAGGATCTTGATCTAGAAAGGAGGATGACCAAGCATTATGCCCGGAGAAACCAAGTTGCAAGGGCTAAACTAAAAAAGGCCCAAACCAAGATCCAAGCACTCAAAGAGAGAAAAAGCCAATATAACCTTGGAATCTTGGCAAACTATTCTCTACAAGTCTCTCAAACCCCATAAGGGAGACATCCACCAAATTTGACAAAATTTTGACAATTTTTGGTTTTTTGTGAATTTGGAGGCCTTTAAGCGCAACACCCCTAGCGCTACGCTTTCATATCAAGCATCTTCAGATGGATAAATTTGTATTTTTTGAATCTTCATGTCTAGTACAATATTATCACCAAATTTCAGAGCATTTGGAGCATTTTTGACCCCTCAAAAGGCCAAAAAACACCTCATTTTTCATCTTTCTGCCTCATTTTTAGGCTTGGCATTGCGCCTAGAGCAGTGTTGAGAAATTTTCATTTTTTACAGGTTAATGAAGCTCATTTAGAAAAAAATGGTATATTTGGAAAGTAGACTCAGCAAGCTTTCCAACGGGCCATCACAAAGTAAATTATGACATCGAGAAGGTTACCAAAACTTGGCTGCAAGTGGACCCATTTTTTGCCCGAGAAGGTGCTGCGCATTCAGAGCTCATTGTGCATTTTTGGCCAAAAGTAAAAAAAAAACACTTATTAATTGAAAAATGATATTTTAATGTTTTTTGAGGAAAATCAATCGAAAATGAGGTTCTAGGAGTTATTTTGGCATTTATTTCATGAGATATTTTGTGCCTTGGGCCTTGCATGTTCTCTTAGCCATAAATGGCATTTATGGATGATTTTGACATTTTCAAACCCTAGTTAGGGTTTTTTACCTCCTTTAATAGATAAATAGAGCATGAAGGCCTCATTGTAAAGGTTGGAATTTGATGACTCTTTGGAGCAATACATAGTTTTTTGGAGATTGGAGAAGAAATTGGTGGTGTGGAGTTGGTGAATGCCTTGTCTTGATTGATGATAGAGAAGACTGCTTGTAGGATCCCTGAGCTTGGTTAATGGTGATGTGATTCTATTCAGTTATTGTTTTCTCATGTGTTAGTCATCAGTATTTTTCAGCTGTTTAGATGACTATATGCTTCACCCAGGTTTTCTAGAAACCAAATTCAAACAATCATTTTGTCCTCTAGAAATCCCCTTAGAGAAATTTTTCACTTTCCCTTCTCTTGTCTGCTATGATTAGCTTGGTCATCCTCTCAAAACCCCATCCTGGACTGGTAAGCCTTACTCTATCCATGATTATTACTTCTGTCTTTAAAAATATTACTTCTGATGCCTGAAATCTTCCTATTTCACAAAAACTGTCTGGCCAAGATGAGTTAAGTATTTCCTTATATTTTTCCCATTGCCCAAGTCATTGTTGATATCAAAAGTCTGTCTAGAAAACCCTTCACAGTAATGACAAAGTGTCTAGGTTTATAGGTGATGGTGCTTAGGTAAAATATCTAAAAGGCCCCGTGTCTGGTTAAAAACTCTATTTTTAACCATTAGTCAAGAGCCCTTTCCTAAAAGCCTTGCTAACAAATCTATTTAGTCTTCCTTAAGTCATGCACTATCATGTCTACTTCATTTCTATTTCAACATATCTCAAATGGTAAAATCAAGAAAAGCAGAGCTGACATGGTCATTTTTCAAAAAAGAAGGTGCTCAAACAATCTCCAAGGTGGCCCCTCCTAAACCAACAGTAAAATCTACCAAGACTAAGTCATCCTATCAAATACATCTCTGCATGGATGTCTTGATGGTTGGCCTAAATCAAAATAGGGCAAAATAGAGGCACCGAAGAAAAGCCTCAGTCAAAGATAGTTGGCATTTGCACAGAGGTACAGTGAGCTAAAAATACAGGAAAATCAAGTTTTTCACTACAAATAAGGGATACCTAGAAGATTTCAGAACATCATCCATAAGGGTTAAAAGCACAACAAACTAGAGAATAATGCAGAGGTCTTGATGTCACTATAAGAGGTAACCTACTGCTCATTCAATTCTTTGTGCAAAATCTTAGAAAAATTAGTGATATGTGAACAACATGGCACATTTTGGCAAAGATGCCCTTGAGTTAGTTTGTGTGCCTCAAAACATAAATGAGAAAGGGATAGCTGCTCTTTCCATGCCCCTACAAACAAGACAAAAATCATCAGAGGTGCCATCAAAGGAAAAAACTAAGACTACTACAAAAGGACAGTCACACTAAAGAAGAAAATAGTAGGTATGTTTTGTTAAAAAACACAAAAGCTATTTGTTGACCCCACAGTGGAAATTTTGCTCAGACATTTGCAGAGAATAGGAGAGATAAGAAAATAGGCATAAATACCTCCTTCATCAACAACAGAGGGTGTAAAAGTTTTCCTGGTGTTATCATTCTGAAGATAAGGAAAAAGATACAAAACTCCTTTCAAATCAAATAAGTGTTTTTGAAGTTCAAAAGGTGAAGAAATTTGATGTTTTAAGGCTCTAGGTGCCTTTTTGCATTAAAAGAATAACCATCAAGGTTTGATTGGTTAAACTGTCACACAAAGGATAGTCACAGCCTTGTTTCAAGAAGTATGGAGGCACAACAGCTTTAAAATTTTCCTTGCAAATACAAACAAATGCCATCACAAATCAATTAAAGGTTCATACCATAAATCAGTGGTTTAAGAAACAAAAAGAAGAATGGCTCCAAAAATGTTTTTTTTTCACTGAAAAGATAGTTAAAGGAAAATGATGGAGAAGTGGAGTTAAAACTTTACAAAGGTGGGTTTTGTTCAAAATTATTTCAAAAACAGGGATATAAATACCCCATCACCCTTTTTTCCATTCATTTCCACCTTTGGAAAAGAAGGAAGTGCTTTGAAAGCCATAGAGAACCTTCTCGGGCAGAAAACCAGAGATGCTACGCACCTGTAGCTTGGTGCTGCGCGCCTGTATACGCACTCAGTGCACTTTTTCATTGGACGTTGCAAGCCTGTGCAGTGGTGCTACACGTTCTGTTGACCTCCCGGCATGCAGAGTTGGTCCCTGACAGTGCCCAGGCCACTGCCCATCTCTTCGTGCAGAGGCTGCCCAGGCCGAGGGTGCTACGCACCGACCGTTACAATTTTTGCATACTCCGCATGCAAGCCCACCTGGGCCAAGGGTGCTACACGCCCACCACGGTGCCCGTCAAACATGTCGTATGTAGAGGCCACCCGGGCAGACGCTGCGGGCCTGAAGGAAAAGCGCAGCACCGCCCAGGAATTCATAGAAGAAGCCAAATTTGCCTGTTTTAAACATAATTTGTTTCTCATCATGGGGAAGAGTTTCTAAAGGTATTTTCCATCAATTTATATCTCCTAAATTGGTTTTTAAGCTGTGAAAGTGCCAATTAAGGTTAGGATTGAAGTTTGAGGTAGTTTGGGATAAAAAATCTGAAAGACAGTGTGGCCTATTCTCTGTTAAGCATCTTGATTTTTTTTAAAGGTCCTAAGACTCTTGAAAGTCTCTCTCCTCTGCACTTCATCTACAAAGATTTTTTGGTTTCAAAATTGAAAGAAAGATAACCTATTCATTATGTCTCAAGAAGAAAGTGATGAGCCTCAAAGACCAAGAAGACATACCAAGAAAGGAGGCAAGCCCAACAGATTCGAACCTACAGACACCAAAGAGATGATTGCCTCACCTTCTGGTTTTTCTTATTTCCAAGAATTAGGATGTTTTGAGTTCTGCAACAAGGTACAAGAAATCAAAAGTCATCCTAAATTGACTGAGTTATTTGCCTTAAGGCTGCACAAGCATCAGGTTCATCTGGCAAGGTTAAATTTTGAGTTGACCCCTAAAGCTATCTCTAAAGCCACTAGGATCCCTTGCATAGGTGAGAAATGGTTTAAACAAACATATCTTGACTTAACCCATTATCAACCTTTTCTAAAGCCTAGTTGTCAAGCTACATGTAAAACCATTTTTCCTTTTTCACATCTATTGGAAAAGTATGCCCTCCTCATGAAGATTATCATGAAATATTTTAATTGTGAGGGTAGGTTCTCCCAGATCTACTCATATCATATTCGGCTCCTTATGCACTTCACCAGGACTAAGCTGCTGAACTTGCCTTATTTCCTATGCAAAAGCATTGAAAAAATGTCTACCATCATGAAAAAGAAACCTCCAACTCACCAAATGGCAAGCCTATTTCATCGCTCTCTTGTCAAAATAATTAACTCACCAATGGAGAAGAAAGGCATTACTTGGGAAGCCTTCATCACCCATGATGAATTTACCTCTTCATCCTCCATACCATTGCAAAATCTGCCATCCTCCTCTCAAAATCTTCCTCATACTCCTTCATCGCCCTCCACTGACCATGTTTCACTTTCCTCCCATGAATCACTCTCCCAAGCAAACATTCTTCAAACACCTTCTCCAAACAGAAGTGATCCTAAATAAAGAAGTAATGACCTTAAAGAAATTAATGCTAATCCTAAAGAAAGCACTGCTGAAACTGATGAAGACAGTGAAAAATAAACTGATGAAAATAAGGGGAAATCTGAAGATACAGAGGAAATTAATGAAGAAGAGGGAATTAATGAAGATGAGGCAAACAATGAAGAAGATGAAAGCAGTCAAGAGGAGGGAAATCAAAATAGCAGCAGCTCTAAAAACACTGATCAGGAAGAAAGCAGAAATGATCAAAATGAGGAAAAGTGTGAGGAAGATGAGAGTAAGGAAGAAGATAATCAAAGTACCCATGGTGAGGAAGAAGGATAAGGTGCTGAGAGTCCTAGTGAAGAAAATAACACTAACAGCCTCATAGCAGACAATGACAAGCAAGAGGAAAACATAAAGGATAAAGGCAACCAAGGGGAAGATGACAAAAACAGCAGAGAAAATGAAGACAACAAAGGGAAGCACAGTAAAAACAACAAAGACACTGGTAGCCACGGAAAAAAAAGTAGAAAAAACAGCACAGAAAAATACAAGAAGCTCACAGTAGGGAAGAAATTGATGAGGACAGTCCAGAGGCAGTTTTCGGAGTGTTCTTAAATACACAAGGAGATGATGGCAAAAGTCCTAATGATGAGAACAGTCAAGACATCAGAAAAAAGGGTAAAGACATGGACAGTCTTGAAGATGAAAAATTATCAGACTTTAGCACCTCCCACCACACAGAAACAGAGCATGACCTTTCTAAATATCCTCTTGTGGTAAGATCATTACAAATGTTGAATTTGATAATCCGAAAGACTACCCACAGCAAAGTGACAAGGAGATGTCCATTGAAAACATTCTTGGAGAAGAACACAGTTCTAAGGCTATAGGTGAGCAAATTGAACAAGTCCAGTTGGTGACACCTCTCTTCATCCCTCATCAAAAATATGGGAAGCATGTGTTTGCTACCTCCTGTAGGCAAGGGGCCATGCACTCCTCCTCAAAACGAGCGAAACGTAAAATCACCAAAACAGTGAGAGGTAAAGTCACTCAAACAGTGAAAAGCAATGTCTCCAAGGCATTGAGGAGCAGGGGTAACTACCAAAGAAAGTAAAGATTGAATTGCCAAATAAATACAAGGGTAAGAAGCCATGAAGAATGAAGGCAAACAAGGATCTAGGTTTACAGAGAAAGATGACTGAGCATTATAAAAAGAGAAATCAGTTTGTTAGGAAAAAAAATCAAAACTGCCCAAATGAGGGCCCAGCACCAAAATATAAAAAATACCAAGCTAGGCTTAGTATTTTGGCCCAATATTTTCTACAAGTCTCTAAGAACCCTTGAGGGACCCACTCACCAAATTTGAGCAAAATTAAATAAGTTTTGGTTTTTTGCAAATTTTTAAGCCTAGGAGCGTAACACCCCGGACGCTGTGATTTTTCTCAGAGCATTTTCAGCAGGAAAATTTTACATTTTTGGATTCCTTAGCACTAGGGAGTATGCTCATAAATTTTCAGCTCATTTGGAGCTGTTTTGGTCCCTCAAAATGTCCAAAAACAACCATTTTTTCACCGTTCTGCCACTGTTTCTGAGCAGGTGCTGCGCCCCTGGGTTTCTATACCTTTTCCACTTTTTGAAAAGATTTCGGAGATCATATTGAAACAAATCAAATATATTTTGAAATTATACAGCCATATCTTTCCAACGGGCCATCAAAGAGCCTTTTTCGACATCGGGAAGGCCTCCAAAACCTCATTGCAAAAAACCCTTTCTTGGTGCTGCGTGCCTGGAAATTCTGCTAAAAAGGAGACATTTTTCTGCATTCCTGTGTGAGAACAAGGAAAATGTGCGTTAGGAAAGTTTTATCATGTATGTCACAGCCTAAAATTCAATATTTTTCCTATTTTGGTCCGAAAAATATATTTTAGAGAGATATTTTGTGCCTTGGACCTTGTAAGGCCTCAAGGACAGTTTTAGATATTTTTCTTTGGCCAATGGCCTTCTAGTTGTTCTAGTGAGCTCTTTCTCCTCTTGGCTTATATAAACCATGAGGATTCATTGTAAAAAAGTGGGAGAACTTGACATGTTAAGAGAAATACATAGTTTTATGAGCTTGAAGAAAATACTGGTTTTATGAAGTGGATGAGTGTCTTTCTTGGCTTGATGGTGGAGGAGCATTATGTGCAGGATTCCATAGCTTGGTGAATGGTGATGTTTCTCTGATTTTTTTATGTCTTCTTGTTTTCGTTAATGTTTCATTCTTCTTATTTGTTGTAGATTAGAAAAGTATAGGTTGAGATATGCTCATGGAAGCACCTCAAACCTCTTGTTTATTACAACTTTGATGTTTTCTTCTTCTTTGTCATTATAAGGAATTCTTAACTGCTCCTTAGGTCTACCAAGAACTTGTTATTTTTTTCATTAATGATCAGTATGTTAGCTATAAAATCTTATTCAAGGTATGCCCTGCTTATTTGAAGTTCTCAAAACTCTATTTCTGAAACCTTTCTATGAAATATTGATTGCTTAGGTTAAGTCAAAGAGGTCTCGTTCGATCTTGCCCTTTGTCCATGCTTAACAACTTGTTTCAGAGTTCCCGATAGTTTGATATATGTTGTTTAGGAGTTCCATCTTCATATATTAAGTTATTTTTTTATCTTATATGTTTTCCCAACATTTGAAGGTGAATTTCTAAAGTTAGGAGTTCTTATGATTTTATGTCTCACCTGAATGTTTATCACTTTGAGTATTGTTCATAGAGATTAATGGTTTGCCCTACCTCATGAGTATTTTCTTTCAAACTATATATGTTTAAGACTTCTTTGATTTTCACAAACTTAATGTCCATTTCACCTCACACCTTACCCAAAGGATCCATTGACCTTGCTAAATCGGCCCTGCAGTACACCTTGTCCATCATTTAGACATCCTTGACTTTATCTGACCCCATAGCCCTGTTGATTTGATGAACTCTCTTTCTATTTGTCCTACTTGATCAGTTTTACCTCAAAACCAAAACAAACCAAAATATACTTAAACAAATAGCCTAAAATCAAACATACAAAGTGAACAAGTTCACATCCTTCGCATAATAGAGAGAGTCCTCTCTGAGTCTAGGAAGGCTAGGTCCTAGGACTCCAAAGATTGGTCTGATGTTACCCTGCCATTTGGTTTACCAATCTACCAAATTACAGGACTAACATCATGTATCATTGTGTTTCAACCTTTTTTATTGTAGTAGTACAAAGGTTTTAGACTAAGAAATGTTTTCAAAGGCACCTTAGCTCTGTTTGTTCTTCACTGCCTCTATGTTTTACTCTGCTAGGACATTTTAGAGAATTCTTAATTGCTCTCTAGACCCCCTACGCTTGTTTATTTAATGAATGGTTTAATACAATAGGTATCAAAGATTATTTATGGTTATCCCTACTTGTTTGATGTCACTAAAACACTGTTCTTGAGGTATCTCTCTAAAGTACCATTAATTAGGTTTTCCAAAGAGGATATGTTTCGATCATAACCTTTGTCCATGCTTGAATAATTGTTTTGGAGATCTTCATAGCTATGATAAATGATGTTTAGGCATTACATCTTATTTTATTAAAGTTATATGTGTATATTGAATTTTTTCTAACCTTGAAGGTGAAATCACTAGAAGTTAAATGAGTTTCTTGCCTTCTATATTTTAGTGGATTATTTGTCTGAAATGCTTATTTGCTTGAGTTGAATCAAAGAGTTATTGGTGTGCCCTGTATATTGATTTCTTATTTATGATAAATGGTTTTGAAGTCCCTTCTTGTTTTAAGTACATGAAAAAGGATTATTAATTTCCCTTTTCCCTACTTTGTTCACAAACTTGATGTTCATTTCACTTCACAAAAACCTTGAAAATCCATCTGACCATGCTAGATTTTCCCTGTGATCCACCCTGATTTATTATTGAAACTTTCCATGACTTTTATTGACTCCATAGCCCAATGATTTGAATATTCCTCACTCTATCTATTATACTTTATCATCTTACCCAACCAAAACAAAAAAACGAACCCTACACTCAACAACTAGCCTAAATCAAAACCCTAAAAGCAAACAAGTTCACATCCTTTGCACAAAATAGAGAGATCCCTCTCTGAGTCCAGGAAGGTTAGGTCCTAGGACTCCAAAGACTGGTCTGATGTTACCCTGTGCATTTGATCTCATCAATCTAAAAAATCACGGTGGGACCTTCTGAGTAAATTAACAACCTAGACATCCTTAAAGACTTTAGAAGCCCTTATCACACAATATCTATTGATTTATCACCAACTCACTGCCTAACATAAATGGAAATCAAGGTGAGAATCTTTCTGAGTTAGTGACAATCTAAGTACTCATTATAACTTCAGAAACCCTTATCAAATCATAGAGAACTCAAACTGTTATCCAAAGAGTAAAATATGATTGTTTCACCATCCTAGCAAAATGATGACTCAACTGTAGGAAACTCATAGAAACCTTAGGGCTACATAAAGGAACTCAGAGAACCCCAAAACATCCCTAGATTGGTTTTTTGTCAGTTATTGGTGGTGGACCATAAACATACATCCTTAAAACAGCAAAAAAGATCCACCTAGCAACTCCACAAGCCTCTAGTAGGCCTTCTAACTTTACCACTATTCATAGACTTCCTTAGGATTGTGTCGAATCAGCCTTGAGAAGTTTAGAGACCTAGTCACACACTGTGTGAGTTTAGCAAACATTAAGAGAGTTCAACCTTTCAAAAACAATCATAAAATTTCAGCCTCTCTATACCTTGGGTTTGAAATTTGGCTTCATAAAGGATCAGTACTAGATCTCACCCAGACCCAAACCCTCCCACCATAGTTGATGACCTAGAAAATATTTTTTGGCAAAGTTCTAAAACTGAGAACTCAACTACTATTAGGACCATTCATAGATCAAACTCTATTCCCGAACATCTTACAACCTTGCAAGACCCCCAGTTTGACTTGCACCATACAAGAAACCTTTTCAGAACCAAATCACAAAGTTGGATTGACCATACTGACCTTGAGCCCATAGATTTGCAGCAGAGTTCAAGCAGAGAAGCCTCTCCTTCCACTCCTCCCGACTTTCAGCTTCTCCATCACTTTGGCTCTTTTTATCCCAAGTCAAAACAAAATCTGTTTGTCGGTCCAAGTACCTTTACCACCCACATCCACACATCCACTGTTCAAACCACTTCACTTCATCCTCCACCTCCTTTCACAAACCCTCCCCTTATAAATACTCCCTGGATCCCATTCACTCCCATCATGGCAGCATGGTATGCCCCCTAGCACTGCCACAACCTTTGTTACCTTTGCCACATGATTACCAATCCAAAATCCCTCACTTTACTGGAGCTGAGTCCATCATTGCCCAAGAACATGTTGATAGGATAAATGATGCCTTTGATTACATGGAATTAGAAGAGGAAACCATTCATTAGGGGAATTTTGAGGTCTAAAATGGGCCTCCTGAGGAAATTATAAAATAATAGTGGAAATAAAAAAATAAGATTTGATTACATCATCAAATTTTAGAGGGAAAAAAGAAAAAACTACTTTTTCAACTCGTATTTTCAACTTATCTCCCAAATTGTTTACTCAAATTTCGAGTAGGAACACTCGTTGGATGAAAAAATTAATTCATCATCCAAGGAGTACCCATGTTGCTACTTTCGATGGATCTTGCTACACGAAAAATGGGAAATACATGAAAAACGTGATTGCAATCATGTTTTTTCATGTATTTCTCATTTTTCATGTAGAATAACCCATCAAAAGTATGAAACATGGGTACTCCTTGGATGAGGATTTAAATTTTTCTTCCAACGAGTACTCCTGCTTGAAATTTGAGTAAAAAATTTGGGAGATAAGTTGCAAATATGAGTTGAAAAAGTAGTTTTATTATTTTATTATTTTTTAATATTTTACCCTTTTACTTAAAAAATGGTGAATCATCCCCCATGGTTGACATCATCATCTTGAATCCTATTGGTTATTATAAAGTTTATTTTGGTTGTACATTTTTCTTAGGAGGCCCATTTTAGACCTCAAAATTTCCCTAATGAAAATGAGAATATTTGCACAAAGCTTAGGAGGAGAAGCCAAAAAATGGTTCAAAATCTTGACTCCTAACAACATACATGATCTCCCTTATCTTTACTAGACATTTATAAACAAGTGGGAAATCAAGAAAAACCCTCTCCAAATCCTCTCAAAATATAACAATCTTAAGATAAATATCGGGGAAAGTATCTGTAGAGCTATAAAAGGGTCTCTTTCACCTCTAATTACCTCACATTAATATGTCAATCCGGGAGCGTTTTGTTATTCCAAAGAGTGTCTCAGTCTGAGGCTATCACTTGTCAGAGTAATGCTAGTAGTACAGTGTTTAAAAATACAAGAGTAAACGGATGCTTGTTTATAACTAAGTTACTTCAAAAGAATAAATCACACATTCGGAAAACTAGGCAGCTTATCAGTCAAGGGTTCGGCAGCGATAACCCATCCCTTTGGAAACTGATGGAAAGGAAATTAGAGCATAGACCACGGGTCTGGGAGCTAGACAGTGAATTCCAAAGCTCACTACAGCCTTAGATCGTCTCTCACACCAAAACAACAAATGTTAGTAAATGGAACTACAGATAGCAAAATGGAGCAGCAAATAAAGAATTGAACAGCAAATCTGGAATGGAACGACAATTATAAAATGGAACAACAATCGAACAACTAAGTCTCGCGAGTCGTAACCAAACTTAATCTATTAACCCAAATGCACTCTTCGCAATCAAATAACAATCTTTCACTCCTAAGGCAAATCAAGCAAAACATACTAATGGAACAACATTAACTATTGACAAATTATAGAACAGCACTAGTAAATCATATCACACACATTTGGAATAATAATGCGACCAATATTAATCGAAAAGGGGCACGTATGATTCCAAATGAAACGACATTATTTACGGATACGCAATCATGAAAAACACTACTTCAAATGAATCTATGACATGAATGTTCAGTATAAAAGCTCTGTAACAGAACAGTAAGAATATTAGGTTAAGACTAATAACATGCAATTAACTCTGAAAGGATCAATAACATAATGCAAAGTCAATACACAATTCTATCTGTAAAAACCTTAATGATTTAATCTTAACAGAGCATGTAGTAGCAACTTATAAAGCATATCAGATTACCAAATAACAATGATAAGCAAACCACGCAGAAATCAAATCGTAGTGATACAGAAGCAAGTGTCCTCCGGGGCCGGGCCCTTAGCCTCCAAGGATACACCGCCTTAAGTTAATCCAGACGAAGAAATGAGATAATCACCAAGTTTATATTAATGCATAAGACAAAATTACAATGAACCAGTTATCAACGAGACTCAATAATCAGAGTTGATTTTTAACAGAAAATTACATAAAAAGTCCTTCATTATTATTTTCAAGCTAACAGTGTTGTCCCTTTATATAAAGGTGATGGCGGAGATGTCCAAGTAACAAGATAAATAAAGCAGCGATCCCTCAGGATCAAAGATCCTGAGGGATTCACCAAACTGTTAATCCTTCATCTTTTCTTTTCTTTTCCGCCGAGCTGGTGTCTTCTCCTCCTTTTCCGGGCCGATTTGCTTTGATCTGCTTAGCTTCATTTGCATTCGGTTCCCCTTCAAAGGGACAGCAGTTATCTCGCCTTTGTCCTTTCCTTTGGAACGGTGACTCCTCGTTTTCACCTTTTCCTACATAGAAAAATAACAATTATCAGCGGTTAAGTCTTGCATATCAATTCTCACATGTTTTGTTATAATTCCTTATTATTTTCCAAATTCATGATGCAAAAAGGTTTACAAATTCTACTAAAAAGCCACTGAAATGATCATCAAAAGCATACCTTTTTAGTACTCCACACACCCCCCTGCTTACCTTGTTTCATGTCCTCATGAAAACATTGTAGTTGACATGCAAGGAAGTGAGAGAATAGGCTGGAGAAGGAATCTCATGCGGAGGCCTACAGCCATGATGAGTGACTAGATAGTCAAAGAACTGACCTGTTTGCCCCTCAGGCATCTCATACAGGGCTTGATATCCGGGTGCGGGGTGCCAAATAATTGGATTGCGAAATCTATATCCTAACCAGGATGGCCCTGCTTTCAAAATTCTCTCGCCATAGAGGTTCAAACGGTTGGCAGCTAATTCAAAATTCTCATACTTAAATGGTTCCCTGAGCTGGATGTTTGGATTAGAGATTCGGTACCGAAATTTGGCTGCATCAATGGCGAGGTCTTTGATGGAAAGAAAATATTCTAAACTCTTTCGAATGAGTGCCTCATGCATGGGTCCTAACGTTTCAATGACACCCGGAGTCCTCATGAGGTTTCTATGAGCTTTCCACAACTGCACTGGGTTCCTAGGCTCAGCCCTTACCGTAAATCTAGGCCATTTTCCTGCCCCTGGAAAGTATTATAGGCTTTGAGCCACTTAATTTGATTAACCCCGAATGAAATGAATGCTTGTAATTGGATGTCTCCAACAAAAGGGCCAGGGTTCAACTCAGTCTCCTGATCTAGCACAAGGTCATGCAAATAAAGTTCACACAACAATCTCTGGACCTTCACCCCATAATGTTTACAGCAGTCTATAAAGTCATTGACAGTGTTGATTTGTACAGGGGCGCCTGCTTTAACAGCTTTTATTTTTAATTGTAAATACCATTCTAATAAAAACAAAGCATAGTTTTTAGCAGGGGCCCTACATGCTAAAACGTCATTGTATAAAGAACACAAGGTATCCATCTGCTTGATAACAGTATCTAGTCTACGGGTTACCTTTGTAACTTCCTCTTGTTCCTTTCGCCACCCTTCAAAGGCCTAGCTTGTGGATTGATTGGCGTCCCTTAGTTGCTGCTGTAACTCTTCATATTTCTCTCGGGGAACCGTTTGCTCTCTAAGTTGTTCGGCTTCTTGTTGGGCTTGCTTCATCATCTTATGCAAGGTTCTTGTTTTCGGATCTTTTTTCCATAGGTCAGTGGAGGTCGGGAGTTTTACCTGAACTTTCTTATTATGTTGTTTGGAGTTCAGAACCCTTATTACCCCTGAGGGTGGTGCCTCTGTCTGGATTTTCTTGTCACTGGTCCTCATATCATCCCTTTCTATTTTAACACGAATATCAGTCTGTTGCTCAACATCATTTGGAACGGCAGCTGGATTTTCAGCAAAGTTTTGAACAACAGGGCGATTGTTGGTCCTTCGCCCTTTTGCCTTGCGGGATTTTACTGAAGTGGCCCTCTTTTTCTTCCCTGCGGTCTTTCTTACCCTCTGGTTTTCTTTCAGAATTCTAATTTGCTGTCTGAGCTGGGTTATTGTATTCAATAATTTCTGCCGTTCCTTTCGCAATTTCTTAATTTCCAGTGTTTCATTAGAAGGAACAGCAGGCTGTCTGCTGCGGTTTGGACCATGACTAGTTTCTGGATCTTTCTCTTGGGGTGCTTCCTCGCTGTTCTGCTCTGGCTGTTCTGGGGTAGGAACCTTGACTGGTTCCGTCTCTTCCTGGGCAACTTCTTTTTCTGCTCCTACTCCCTCCGGTGTCTTGGGAACAGATTGTTCCCGTTCAGTATCTCTTATCTCCTCTTCATCATGAACAGGCAGATTTCCTTCTTCTGCCTCCACTGCATGTGATTTTTCAGATGTGTTTTCTTCTTGGGGTTTGTTGTGGAGGTCTACTGGACTAGAAGGTTGGCCATACTTACCCATATTGGCTAGGACTGCGGCCAATTCATCTTCTCCCACTGGGTCTTGTAGTGGGCTACCTTCCTGCTGTCCCATTTCCCCCTCCTGTTTGGATTGTTCAGCTTCTGCCTCTGAATGCTCAGCTTCTTCCTCATTTTCCTCTTCGGATTTCTCGTCCTCAATTACCACTGGTTGGCTGGTGCTTTCCCGGAGCTTTTCTAGCCTTCCTCGCATCCGAGCTAACCTGGCTGATTTTCTGGGCTTCTCTAGCCTTCCTCGCATCCGAGCTAACCGGGCTGATTTTCTGGGCTTTTCTGGCTGTTCGGGTGTATCGGTGGCATGCTTGCGCTTTGCTGATTCCTGGTGTATCTCTGGTCGTTCTGATGCACTAGCAACATGTTTTTGTTTTACTAATTCTCTGCGTTTTGCCGGACGTTCTGGTGTGCTTGTAGAATGTTTACGTTTTGGGGATGGTGTTGTCAATCCCCCCTTAATCATTACAATCAGCTCTTCCCAGCTGCTCTGCTGCTGGGTGAGACTATGACTAACTATTAATCGTATTAACCCATGGTGACTGACGACTGACTCTACATGTTGTGCCTTTTTTATGCTTCGTGCAGCATCATGCAGTAATGAATTCAGAAGTGCAGGTAGATTTACAGAGCATTTCTGCTTTAAAAAAGCTAAGAGTTTAACATGTCGTGGTCTTACCACGTCTTTCCTCCCCTCGCAGGTGATGTAGCTCTGCACTGTTCTTGCTAATTCCGTCCAGGGTTCTCCTAGGGTTGCTGGAAGAACTCCCTTCCCCTTAATTGTCAAGCTCTGGCCTTCGTCCTGGAAAATTTCCATGATCTTCTGTAATCTTTCCTTCTTTAATGTCCATACTGGTCCGGTGGCTGGTAGTCTCGAAACTTCTGCAATTATATCGTCGGTGACCGCTATCCGCTTCCCCCTTACTGTGGAGTGATCCTCCTGCAGGTTCTGCAAAAATTCCATCGCTACTGTTTCATTAGACTCCTGCAGGCGATTGAGATAATTCAGCCATCCTGCTCTTTCCAGGATCTCCCGGGCAGCAGCGGAGATTGTCAACTTCTGAGGTTCGCTTCGAATTGCCCTTCCTCCCATGGTTTCACTGTGGATTCTCAATGGAACAGCAACTGCTTGTGCTGTTTGAAACACAGAGAGGGTGATAATCGCAAGATTTCGAAAAAAACACAGAGTATGCAACAGAAAGGGATTATGAACAGCAACTTGTGTAAAAATAAAAATGTCATGCCGTTAAGCCATGCCATACCGTCGTACACTATCTTTCCCGAATAATGAGCTGACACGTAATTCAGGGAATAATGAGGTTAACCTCCCCCCCTCGCAATATGATAGGCTGTCCCAGCCGTCAAATAAAGGAGCAGCACCCGATCTGCAACCGAGTCAGAAAGGAACAACATATGGAATTATGCCATGTTTAGAAAGACAATGAATTACCGAAATCGAGGCAGAGATTTGATCGCGTATTACGTAAGAGGCTGTTGTGTTATGATATGAGGCTGGTGGGTAGGACATCTGTCGTACTTGCCAAATCTCAAGTGGTCATTGTCACTTCCTTTGCCATGATTGGTGGTAATAAATGTTCATGCGATGTATAAATCGGGAAATAATATATGATTAGTTCCTAGGATATAAGAAACAAAAGAGTATTAGTATCTTACCCATTGGTGTAACCAAGGTGACTTCAATACCATTAACAATGCTCTGCTGCCGACAGGTGTCCATAACCTTGGCAGAGTTGTTTTTTCACCCTTGGAACCATGATCCTTTGTGTATACTTAGGAATGTTGTTATGTCAAAGTGTAGACCATTATGCTGGCTTGGTGACCAATTAACCATAATGCCATTCACGAGGAAGGAGCGAAAAGTGGGCAGGCCGGCTCGTGATGAGACCTCCTGTTCCAAGGTTCGATTATTTGATATACCTTTTGGACCATATCCCTGGTGTGGTGGCCATAGTGGGAATGCCACTTCACTTCCATCCTCATGATCATGGTAGGGTGGCTCTTGATGAGACCCCCTATCCTGCATTTGACATCTCACATATCATGTTCACATATTTTTTTTTCTTTTTCATAGAGTACTTTTCCTTATTTATACACAAAGGGTGGTTCAACACTCCTTAAGAGTAGGAATGGTGGAAGAAGTCTTATCATCTCAATAGGAAGATATAAGCCATTTGCTCTTATTCCTAAATAATAATCAAAGAGGGTTAAAGGGATCAGCATGATAAAGATAACCAATCAGGGCAAAATTAGTAAAACAATGACAACAAAAGATAAGAAATAAGTATGTCCTTCCTTTTGTCCTCTTACTAATGCAGAGCCTTATAAATATAGCGATTTATGGTTTGCGAATTTCGGTATGTTGTGATTTTATATTCATTGCACAAGTACATAGCTGTATCTTAAAGACTTGGAAGAATATGGGCAAGAAGCATCCTCAATTTAGATCAGCAAAAGGAATAAGCTGTTTCACAAGGAGAGCAAAGTATGCTAGTGGTGTTCCTTTTGAAAAAGAAACAACGAAGGATGATAGATCGCAAAAATGCAAATGCCGTTCCTTTGAAAAAGGAACAGCAAAAATAAAAATACTATAAAAACACTCAAAATGCCGTTCCTTTGAAAAAGGAACAACAGCAACAAAAGAATGTTGTTTCTTTGAAAAAAAAAAAAAGGAACAGTAGTAACCAAAAATGTTGTTCCTTTGGAAAATGAATAGCAAAAGACGCAAAAATTCCGTTCCTTTGGAAAAGGAACAACAGAAATCAAAATATGCTGCGCCTTTAGAAAAGGGACAACAAACACATCATGACAAGAAAACATTTAATTCAAACATATGTACAAAAACGACTCAAAGACAAGAACTTATGTACAAATTGTAAAAAGAAATGAATTCCTTAATGAATTACAGGTGAGGAATATTTCTCTTCCTCTCCTAAAATCTCCATATCAGTGTCTCGGCGTAGCTGCTGGCAGAAGGATTCCCGAGTGAGTGGTTTGCGATAGAGACGAACTCGGTGGCCATTTACTTTGAATGCATATCCAGAACCGTCAATGGTAGTTAGAGTAAGGGTTCCATTGTCATGCACCTTCTGGATTTCTTAGGGTCCCAACCATCGAGTCTGAAGTTTTCCAGGGAAGTCCTGAAACCGAGAGTCGTATAACAGAGCCCAGTCTCCCTCGTGGAAGACTTTGTTTTTGATGAGCGCATCATGCCATTTAGCTCGCTGCTGTTGAATCAATGCTGTATTTTGTAGTGCAGAGAGCCTAATTTCGTCCAATTCATTGATCTGTTGTAGTCGATTGATTTGTGCCTCGCTTAGATCTAGGCCAACTTCCTGTGTTGTCCGTAATGTTTGGATTTCGAATTCTATGGGAAAAATGTGTTGTTTTCCAAACACTAATTGATAAGGTGAGTAACCGGTGGTGCTTCTCCATGTTGTTCTATAGGCCCAGAGTGCTTCAGGTAGTCGGGCAGCCCAATCACGCCTATGTGATGCAATGGTTTTCGTTAGGATTGATTCTATTATCTTATTGCTACTTTCTACCTGCCCATTCGCTTGTGGGTGATATGGAGTAGTGATTTTATGCTGGACGTGATAATTGTTGAGTGTTGCAGCTAATCTATTCCCAGCAAATTGTGGTCCTCCATCTGTAATTATTTCCCTTGGAAGGCCATAACGTACAAATAGATGGAACAGGAACTGTATGACAGAATCCTTTGTGGCTCTTGGCAATGCTTTTGCCTCAACCCACTTGGTGACATATTCTGTTGCCACCAAGATATATGTTTTCTGATTTGATGATGGGTTGATGGGTCCAACGAAATCAAGAGCCCATCGCTCGAATGGTTCAATGACTAACTGTGGTTTCAGAGGCATCTCATTAGCTTGACCAGGTCGTCCTGCTCGCTGGCAGCTGTCACAGGCTTGGACAAATTTCTTTGCATCTTTGAAAATGGTAGGCCAGTATTATCCTGTCTGCAATACTTTGTGTCCAGTTCTACGCTCAGCGAAGTGTCCACCACACGGTCCATCGTGACAGGATTTTAGGATGTCAAAGATTTCGTCTTCTCGAACACATCGCCTGATATGCATGTCTTCCCCTGTGTGAAACAAATAGCCCCCAATCCACGAGAATCGAGCACTCTTCTGAACAATCTGCTTGCGTTCATTAGGGGTTAAGTGTTTTGGTAGTTTACCTACTGCGAGGTAATTGGCAACATCAACATACCAGGGTGTTTGAACGGCAACAGCAAACAGGTGCTCGTCCGGAAATTGATCTTCAACTGCTGCTGCATCGATTGGTTTGGGTATTCTCGAAAGAAAATCGGCTACAAGGTTTTCTTTGCCAGGCCGATCCTTGATTGTGATATCGAATTCCTGCAATAAAATCAACCATCTAGTTACTATGGAATTTGTGACAGGCTTATTTGCTAAATATTTTATGGCAGAATGGTCTGTATACAAGATAACAGGATAGCCTGTAATATAATGTCTAAACTTATTGACAGCATGTATTATAGCTAGGAATTCTTTTTCAGTAACAGTGTAATTTAATTCAGCAGGGGATAAATTTTTGCTGATGTAATAGATAGCATATGGTTTTTTATCCTCTTCATGCCCAAGGACTGCGCCAATGGCTGTATCTGAGGCATCAGATGATATATGGAACGGTAAGTCCCAGTTTGGTCCTCGAAGGACTGGGGCTGTGGATACGAGCTTCTTTAAATCCTCGAAAGCACGGTCACATTTTTCTGTCCAAAGAAAATCAACGTTACCAGTTAGTGCATATAAAGGAGCAGCAATGTGTGAATAATGTTCTATAAATCGTCTATAATAACCAGAAAATCCAAGAAAGCTGCGTACCTCTGTTTGAGTAGTAGGAGTGGGAATGAGCAAAAGTATTTGGATTTTGGCCGGGTCTACCTGAATGCCGGCTGCTGAAACATAATGTCCTAGGATAAGTCCTTCAGTCATCATCATGAAACATTTTTCGTTGCTTAAGAAAAGCCTGGTAACAATGCAACGTTGTAGGACTTTTTCTAGGGTGTCTAGAGCTGGATCAAAATCATCTCCATATGGTGTAAAGTCATCCATGTAAACTTCAAGTCCATCATTTATTAAATCTGCAAAAATGCTAAGGATAGCCCTTTGGAATGTGGCAGGAGCATTACATAGGCCAAAAGGTAGAAATCGATAGGCAAATGTTCCCCAAGGACAAGTAAAAGTAGTTTTATCCTGGTCTTCGGGGGCAATCTGAATCTGATTGTATCCACTGAAGCCATCCAGGAAAGAAAAGAATTTCTTTCCTGCTAAAGTATCTAATACTTGGTCTATGAATGGGAGAGGAAAATGATCTTTCTGTGTTGCCTTATTTAGTTCCCTATAATCCACACATATTCTCCATTTTCCATTCTTTTTTGGTACCACCATAAGCGGAGAGACCCATTTACTATCAGAAATAGGATAGATAAAATTGACATCTAAAAGTTTCTGAAGTTCAGCTTTTACCACATCCTTTAGATGAGGATTAAGTCTCCTTTGCGGCTGACGAACAGGTCTGGCATCTTTTTCTATATAAATGTGGTGTGTACATAATTGGGAATCGATTCCTTTCATATCACGGCAATCCCATGCAAATGCTTCTTGATATTTTGTTAACAGATGGATGAGCTTTGTTTCTTGTTCAGGCGTGATATTGGCATTGATGTTTAAAGTTTTTCCCGGTTCAATTTCCACAGTTTTACTATTTGCAACAGAAGTAACAGGTATCGTTTGGTCATGCGTATCTTTCAGAGGATCTTCCTCCAATTCATTATCAAATGCTGCTTCTATCATGTGACACTGTGTGCGAGATTCAGTTTGACTAATGAAATTATTAATGGCATCATCTTCTATTTGGTCTTTAAAGTCAAGTGCCTCTTGTATAGTTAATGGAGATCTGATGTTATCAGTAAGGTATGATACAGGGTGCTTATTAGTTTTGATTATTGTGACACTTGGCTGCGCTAGAGGATATAGAACTAAATTCTTGCTATTCGGTCCTCTGGTTATGGTCATATTTCCCTGCCGGCAGCCAATGTAGGCATCGGCAGTGGCGAGCCAAGGTCTACCTAAAATTAGCGGGTGTCCATCAAGTCGGGTTTTTGGATTAATTATCAGGAAATCAGTTGGATACTCCCAGGAATCAACAGAGACCATGACATCTTGTAGAATACCCTCTGGTCTAACCACAGATCGGTCAGCCAATTCTAACAAAGTAGAGGTGGGTTCTACTGATGTAATGCCGAGCTTTTGGCAAGTAGTGGTTGTTAAAATATTAATTGCAGCTCCGAGATCAACTAAGGCATTAGACAGGGTCTGACCATAAATTTGAACAGTTATAATTGGATTTCCTGGGTCTTCATATTTAATGGGTGTTTCTTTCCCAGATAATAAGTCAGATAAAGTACCGACTACTTGGACTCTTGGATTATTTGTTATATTCCTCCTTGGTTTCTTTATGCACAACTCTTTGATAATTTTTGCGTATATAGGAATGTCTTGAATGGCTTGGAGGAATGGGATTTTTATGTACAGATTTTGTAATTCTCCCAGAATGTCAAAGTCAGGATATTGTATGGGTCGAGGTATGACTAATCGTTCTGGGAATGGAGGAGAGGATGTGGTTGCTTGGTTATGAGTCTGCTGCTTATTTACATCCTCTTGTTGCAACTGATGTTCTCTTGGTAACTGATCTTCAATATGAACTGTTTTATCTCCCTCAGTTTCAATTATACGTCCAAATCTTAACTGAAGATCATTGCACTCCCTCGGGTCGGGTCCTATTTCTGGTGATTCTATGATTTGGATAGATTGGACCGGTCTGTTATTTGGATTGGGATTGGGTTGGGCTGGGAGTTGCGGTCTCAGGTTAGACTGGGGATTTTGTTGTAAGGCTGGCAGAGTAGGTTGAGGGAGCGGAATAGTTCCAGCTGGCTGGTGCATCGGTCTTTGCCAGCTTGTCTGCCAGGGTGAACTTTGTGAAGTAAGGGGAGTCCATTGTGAAGGATATGGGCCATTTTGCCAATATGGTGAAGTGTAAGGAAAATTTGGCCAACCAGATTGGCTTGTCTGATTCAGCCATGGGTTTGAAGAAGGAAACGATTGTGGTGACCAATTTGAAAATGGGGGTTGAGATTGATTTTGCCACATACCATATTGTTGAGCATTATACTGTGGAGGTTGAAAAAAGAGGTTGAGTCCGGAAACATACCGGATTGTCTCGGCTGCCACTGGCGACGCTGGTTGATCAAGTACACCGATTCTGGTTCTTCTTCTGCTTCCTTATATACCGCTTTCAATCTAGGAAGTGAGGGGCAGCTCTCCGTAAGGTGATCTTTTGTACAGATGGCGCACGTTTGGACTTTATCCAGTGGACATTCCTTGTGGCTATGTTTTTTTCTGCATCGGGGGCAGAAGATCGCCAAATTCTGTTCTGCCTCCATCTGCTTCTGTTTAGCCTGCACCATATCAAGTTGTGTAGTTAGTGTCCCCAGAATATCAGTTTTGAAATTTTCTAATAAATTTCCAATTTCTGCACGTGTTACTCCTTCTGTTGATACTTTGTTATCTCTTGCAAACCGATCATATTCTGTCGGTTTTATTCTTGTGCTGCCTCTTGAACTCCTGATACATAAATCAATGATGTCAGCAAAATTCTCTTGATAAATATCCCCTTTTCCCATGATGTTTAATGTTTCAATCCATTGTTCCTTCATGCCCCTTATTAATGCAGTTTTTAACACATTATCGGGTAAAGGTAGCGATGCATAAGGAGATCTTTGTAGATTGTACTGAAAACGTTCCACATACTCCTCCAATGTTTCATTCGTTCTGGCTGTCATTTGGAATATTTCGTCTTTTAATTCTCTAGACCTACAATAATCCTGATATTTTTTTAAGAAGGATTCTTTCATTTGATCCCAATTGTTGATAACCCCGCCACCTAGTCCCATAAACCATCTTAAAGCAACCCCTTTTAATGTAGAGGGAAATAATTTCAATTTCTGGGGATCGGTGGTGTAATCATACCCCCTTCATAACACATCGAATTCGAATAAAAATGCATCCGGATCTTCTGATGTGAGACCGTGAAATGTAGGGATATGCTGAAGAGGGATAGCTTTCATGGGTGCATTTGCTGCAGAATCCACTATAGGATATTGTAATGTAGAGGTTTGAGCATTTGGCTGGTTCTGAGCCATCGGATCGAATATATGCCAATAACCTTATGGGATATCTAGGAGGGTATTCCTAGGTTGAGAGGGAATGGTTTTGACAGGGATAGTTTTAATAGCACTTCCCTTATCTGGAATAATGAGAATACCAGATGTCTGAGGAGATTGGATTCCTTCAACAATGATTTTCGCAGCACTCCCCTTATCTGGGCTATTTAATGGCTGATTTGTTCCAATAGGAGATTTTGGTTCCTGGGTTTCCCCTGTTTCTCCTTCTCCTTCACAAAAGTTGCTGGAATTCCCTTCCTGCAATAGTTCTGGAGTAGAATTTTCGATTTCTTGAAAGTCCTTCTCTTCAGTTTGACTATGCACCTCAGAAAAGGCTACAGATGGTGATCCTGTGGCATGAAGGGAACTAGCACGCTGTTTAGAAATGTTTTTCCTGGGGCCTACTGATGGTTGAGATTCTGTTTTCTTATAGATTTCATCTATGAAGGTCGTTCGGCCAAGGGTCACCGGCCCCTTAGCTTTTTCAGGCTTGGATGGGGGTTTGATATTCTTTTCTGGTCTTTTCTGCTTAGTCATGCACTCAAATGAACTACCAAATTCTATTCAAACAAAGCAAAAACAAATCTGTTAGGAAAGCGGATAGTGGAGCAGGCCTTTTACATGCTCCGCACGTAGGTTCTTACCTTCCGTTTTTAAGATCCAACTCCTCCCTAGCAGGTTCGTACACTACTCTGAAAAAGACAAATGGCTACACTCTTTCCTCGGCAACGACGCCAAAATGTAGAGCTATAAAAAGGGTCTCTTTCACCTCTAATTACCTCACATTAATATGTCAATCCGGGAGCGTTTTGTTATTCCAAAGAGTGTCTCAGTCTGAGGCTATCACTTGTCAGAGTAATGCTAGTAGTACGGTGTTTAAGAAATACAAGAGTAAACGGATGCTTGTTTATAACTAAATTACTTCAAAAGAATAAATCGCACATTCAGAAAACTTGGCAGCTTATCAGTCAAGGGTTCGGCAGCGATAACCCATCCCTTTGGAAACTGATGGAAAGGAAATTAGAGCATAGACCACGGGTCTGGGAGCTAGACAGTGAATGCCGAAGCTCACTACAGCCTTAGATCGTCTCTCACACCAAAACAACAAATGCGAGTAAATGGAACTACAGATAGCAAAATGGAACAACAAATAAAGAATTGAACAGCAAATCTGGAATGGAACAGTAATTCTAAAATGGAACAGCAATCGAACAACTAAGTCTCGTGAGTCGTAACCAAACTTAATCTATTAACCCAAATGCACTCTTCGCAATCAAATAACAATCTTTCACTCTTAAGGCAAATCAAGCAAAACATACTAATGGAACAACATTAACTATTGATAAATTATGGAACAGCACTAGTAAATCATATACGCACACACACGCTGGAATAATAATCTGATCAATCTTAATCAACAGGGATACGACTGTGCTTCCAAATAGAACAACATTATTTCTGAATCCAACAATTATGAAGAACACTACTTCAAATGAATCTATGACACAAATGTTCAGTATAAAAGCTCTGTAACAGAATAGTAAGAATATTCGGTTAAGACTAATAACATGCAATTAACTCTGAAAGGATCAATAACATAATGCAGAGTCAATACACAATTCTATCTGTGAAAACCTTAATGATTTAATCTTAACAGAGCATGTAATAGCAACTTATAAAGCATATCAGATTACCGAATAACAACGATAAGCAAACCACGCAGAAATCAAATCGTAGTGATACAGAAGCAAGTGTCCTCCGGGGCCGGGCCCTTAGCCTCCAAGGATACACCGCCTTAAGTTAATCCAGACGCAGAAATGAGATAATCACCAAGTTTATATTAATGCATAAGACAAAAGTACAATGAACCAGTTATCAACGAGACTCAATAATCAGAGTTGATTTTTAACAGAAAATTACATAAAAAGTCCTTCATTATTATTTTCAAGCTAACAGTGCTGTCCCTTTATATAAAGGTGACGGCGGAGATGTCCAAGTAACAAGATAAATAAAGCAGCGATCCCTCAGGATCAAAGATCCTGAGGGATTCACCAAACTGTCAATCCTTCATCTTTTCTTTTCTTTTCCGCCGAGCTGGTGTCTTCTCCTCGTTTTCCGGGCCGATTTGCTTTGATCTGCTTAGCTTCATTTGCATTCGGTTCCCCTTCAAAGGGACAGCAGTTATCTCGCCTTTGTCCTTTCCTTTGGAACGGTGACTCCTCGTTTTCACCTTTTCCTACACAGAAAAATAACAATTATCAGCGGTTAAGTCTTGCATATCAATTCTCACATGTTTTGTTATAATTCCTTATTATTTTCCAAATTCATGATGCAAAAAGGTTTACAAATTCTACTAAAAATCCACTGAAATAATCATCAAAAGCATACCTTTTTAGTACTCCACAGTATCCAAGACTATTGTGCCAGGTTCAATAGTGTTTATAATGCTCTCCCACCAGACATGAAACCCCCACAAGGCTTATCTTTAGCAAAATTTCCAGAAGGTTTAGATCAGACATGGCCTATAAACTAAGAGAGAGAGAGCCCCAAATTTTAGAAGACATGCAAAAGGGAGTTACAAGTGTAGAGGCCAACCTGATTGAAAAAAGGGCTAGGATGAGATCAGAAAAGAGAGTCACCTACAAAGATGAAACAATGGCCTCAACCTCCTCATCTGATGCCAAGATTGATAATTTAGTGAGGGTAATGGAAAGAATGATAGAAAGGATAAAATTGAGTGAAATAACACCTCCTAGGGAAAACCAAGCAAATCCCCAAAACATAAATAGGAATCCAAACTTCAGAAGAGATGTAATATCCCAAAATGGGAATGCTCAGCAATGCATGCATAAAAAAATACACTTTCAGAAATATGTGCTATAAAAATTTAAATCAACACTTGGATCCCTTAGATATAACATTTTAACATCTAAATCCAAGAGGAGATCATAAACAAATCAACCTAGGTGAGGTAAACAAGCTTCCCACACCTATTATAGCTCAAAATCGTTGAAACCCCAAAACTACTGCAACATGAAATTATTGCATAAAGAGATAATGTAGTCTAATGAAGGTTCATACACAAAAATAGCAGAGACAAATAGATCTGATGTGATATTAATCAATATGGCCCAAAAACTAAGATCTAGTCTCCTTTATACAAATCCAAGAGAACCCGAGAAGGGTTTATAGGAATACACCCAAATACAAATGGTGATCTTCAGCCCTAGGACTGAATCATCACTACAAACTAAAGCACAGGAGTATAGAAGGCTGAAATAATGTAGATCTGATGCAGATCTGATCAAAGGTCTTCCCCCATGAAAGTATGTACCCTCCAATCACAGGAAAACTCCCAAAAAGAACCACAAGATCCCCTGCTGAAGCTGCCCTCCAAAATAACGCAATTCCAGACTGAAATTACGCTGTAGGTGATAGTAATATATTGGATTGCTGCCAAATATCTGAAATGAGCTCAAGTACCCTCCAAACTGATCTCCCAAGAGAAGGAATCCTCCCTCCTTTGCAAGACCAACTCAGAAAGTGGGTTTCTCAACCTTCCACTGCAACACCCTGCAACACAACACAATATTCTGCAGAAACTACGCTGTAATTGAAGACTAAAGCTTGGCCCCAATGCTAGATGCGTGGAATGATAGATCAAGCCTCTCCCAAGAGCTACTCAAAGGGAAGATATGGAATTCCTAAACATGAATACCTTAGTGCTAAACAACACCAGCAATCTTAGCTAAACAACTGAAGAGAGGAAAAGTCTAAACAGACATATCAAAATATCATTCATAAGCTCCTATGGCTGCCATCCTCTTCCTTATAAAAAATGCGAGCCTTCTCACTTTGGGTCCCACTCATTAGGGTTTCCACCATCATGCAATCAATCTCCCTCCAAAACTGCATTGTTGACTTGGTCAAACTTGACCTTGTCCACATGCATTAGCCCCTATTCACACATGAGGGTGCTTTATCCAGCTATGATGATGATCCCTTTTCACATTTAAGAGGGATTTTATTCCTACAAAAGAGGTTTATGGGTATCCCTACCCATTTATTCATCTAACTAAATGATAAGAGAAAAATTAATATTCCAATTATCTGCATGCTAATTTAGGAATGTTACAATCCTCCCCTCCCAAATGTTGCTTGTCTTCAAGCAACTACAAGGATAGAATTGAAGAGCCTCCTCTCCTCCTCCTGTTGCTCTGATGCCACTGTAATATTCCAAAATGGAAAAGACAGGAATATAAAACATATGCAACATTCCAAATAAATCAAAACAGGAACATAACACTAAAATCTAGAAAATGTCGGAAATATGCTGCAGCTGGAAATTCCATTAAGAAATCATAATCTATGAGAAGAAAACAACGAAGCCATATCATTATATATAATAGAAAATGAAATTAACCAGTGCTCCAAAAGTAATGCACTCAAGCCACAAGATGGCTGAAATACACTAAAGAAACCAAGCACTGGAAATGTTGTGCTGCTACTCCTATTGCTGTTGGAAACTATTGCTACTGAGGAGAAGAAACATGTGCGGAAGGCTATTAGAGTGCTCAGAATGATCCGCACTTTTAACCATGGATTCTAATAAAAAAACCCAGAAAAACCCCGAAATGGTTTGACCAGATTTTAATTTTGGATTTTCGGCCTTTTTTTTAGTTGCCCACTGCATTTCTGTTGCCTGACTTACGCACTCCCTGGGAATGACTGCTGATATGGGGCTGAAGGAATGATCTATCAGCTGCAACAACACCCAATCAACTCAATAGGTGAAGGGTTGGTCCCCTCACTAGAAAATAAGCTCAGAAAATGGAGATTTCTCTCCTCCACTTGTAGCATCCTCATATGATAATCTCCTCCAAGGAACAAGATGTTGTCTCATCAATAAATCTCCAAATTGCTCCTCCCAAGTATGCAGGTTATATTTGGTGACAATCCTAAATAGCTATCATCATGAAAAAGTGAAATACCCATGGAGGCAACAATATGTTGTCTAGAGGCCTTCTTGAGGCATGGAATCTAAAATATATTGGGAACCATCATTCCCATGTGAAGCTCCCATCCCCAAGCTATCATCCATACAAAATGAGTCACCCTCCAAAATGGTAACTCATATAAATACTCCTCCACCTTTGGCTCATGCAATGTAGGTGGGTTGCATAACTCAACATGGTAGACCAAATGGCCTACCCCACGCTCTCTCTCTCTCCACTTATGGAAAGTGTATAGCTGCTGATGATATTGGGCTTCAATAATGTTTCCCTCAAGATACAAAAGGGAAACTGGATATCCAAAGACCCCTCCTCTAGTTTCATGAGCCCAATCCATCCCATACAAAGTGAATGGTACATCATCACCATGTGGTATCCAAATCAGAAAAATGCTGAAGGTTATGTGCAAATTTGGATGGTACCAATGGTTTCTCTAGTGGATACAGTGCAGGTTTACCAATTTTTGTTTTAGAACATCTTGTGGCAAGTTGTCTTCCAACAAGTTGCTAGCGGTGCATGTTTGCTCATCTACTAGGAGGTAGTAAATGGCATTACAAATTAGCTGAGCATAACAAAAATAAAACCACATTTGCCCAAATTCATGCAAAGAAGGGCTATCTCCATCATACATGTTGGTCCTAGAATGACCATGAAACCCAAAGATAATCTTTCCCCCTTGTAGAACAATGCACTGTACATAGATGGTGAGAAGATGAAAATACTTTATGAAATTATCAATAAGTACAGAAATACATTTCTTACCATGAATTGTGAGTAGGCTAAAAGTGAGGTACATAGATGAGCCCTCCCATGAGAATCTCCTCATAAAGGTCTGCAAAATGAAGGGATGCATACTCCCCTTGGAACACTCCATCAATAGATGCATACTCCCAAGTGACAGTGTTGTTGGCCTTAGTGATAAGGCTCTTGCCACTCCATGACCCCGTTCTTTGTCATGCCAATTACCAAAGTCATCCACCATGATGCTGCTATGTGTGGGAGTCTCCTTCCTATGTGGAAGTACCTCTTGATCCTCCAAAGCTAAAGGGTAGCCTCTTTGCACTTTGATTGTGCCATCACTTTCTCTTGAAATATCATGCCAAGTATGGGAAATTTTTTTCCCATACTCTCCCAAGAGTAGCCAAAGCAACATTAACTCTTGTTGCCCCTTCACACCTCCATCATATAAATCATGAGGTTAAAATATGATGATTGACATGAAGAATGTCATATCAACACAATGCACCCAAAGTCCTTGCTGCCATATGATGTAAGTGCCCTGCCAAGTTCCCTCCACCAACATACCCTTTGAAGAAGGATATGTCACATGATGGCCAAACTCTTTCAAGAGTAGCCAATGCAACCATGCCTCCTACTGCCCGGTGTCATATATATGTAGGTGACTCACCACCCTCTTGCTTACCATCCACACCGTCTCATCCAACTGTGGGTGTCTCCTATCATGCTCCACCTTGGTATTCCTCCAATAGAGAATACCATCCTCCCATATCAGATTTATACTCTTGCATTTCATGGGACGTTGAAATGCGACCTCTTGGAGATCTCCCAATGACCATATTGAATCCATAAGGATCCAAATATGATGAAGGTAAAACCTCCTCATAGGGCTGTACAATGCTCATCTTATCCTCCAAAAATTCACACCCCAACTCCCAGAGTTGTGTGCATCTCAATAATGAATAGTTATGAGGATTGTTTATCTCTTCCTTGAACAACTCAAGGCTGCACAGCGCAGTGAAAGTTTGTCGCTCCAAATCAAAAATATCTTTTGACCCTTGGTCATGCAATGGAATTTTTCCACCACCCTCCATAAAATGTGCTGAAATAATAGAAAGTGGAAACCTATGCATATCTTGGTGTAGCTTGGGAACATCTTGTATGGCTACAAGGGTTCCTTCCTCCAATGTGATGGCTCCCCCAACTGCTGAAGATGATGGCTGCTCTTCCATAGTTGTATCAGTGCTGGTACAAGTCTCCTCAAATGGTGGTGAGGGATTTTCCTCCTCTGATTTCTCCTTGCCAAATTTTTTAATCACCATTTGAGTAAATTCTGCAAAGGTAGTCACTCTTGCATTACTCAAATGGCTGAACCACCAAGTGTTTGCTTCACCCTCAAGGTGCAATGCTACAATCTCTACAACCTCTCTTTCTACCACTGGATGTAGTAGGAAGAATGCATCTAGCTTTCTTGCCCAAGCCTTTGTTGTACATGTGGATGATCCATAAAACGTAGACAATAGAAATCTATTGCCCCTCATTCTCCTATTTTTGCAAGGCCTCCTTTCTTCTTCAAGTTGAATAAACAGAGCAAGAGTTAGAGTCTCCTTGAAATCTCTAGGTTGAGACTTGTCTTCTGCAAGGTATCCACTCAGGATCTCATGTTCCAAGTGCCCTCCATCGCCATGCCTCTTGTCTTATCCCTCAAAATGAAAGGGAAAGGTGTAATTATTTGGAGCTTTCTACAACATTGGTTCCTTCTTCTGAGAATAGGAAGTACATGGACCTTCCTTTTCTTGAAACCCTCTAGAAGTTTTAGTGCATCTCTTCTCTTTCATCTGCTTAATCTCCTTGGAGATGTTCTTCATAGATATGAAAAGTGATGAGACCAAGCTCATTCCTTCCACCATTTTAGATCTCTTCTTCTTCTTATAGCATAATGGCTGAAGACTCACAGGTTGAGCCAAGATTATGCTCTGATACCACTGTAATATCCCAAAATGTGAATGCTCAGCAATGCATGCATAAAAAAACAAAATTTTAGAAATATGTGCTATAAAAATCGAAATAAACACTTGGATCCCTTAGATATGAAATTTTAACATCTAAATCCAAGAGGAGATCAGAAACAAATCAACTTAGGTGAGGTAAACAAGCCTCCCACACCTAGTATAGCTCAAAATTGCTGAAACCCCAAAAATATTGCAACATGAAATTATTGCATAAAGAGACAATGTAGTCTAATGAAGGTTCATACAAAAAAATAGTAGAGAAAAATAGATATGATGTTATATTAATCAATATGGCCCAAAAACTGAGATCTAGTCTCCTTTATACAAATCAAAGAGAACACGGGAAGGGTTTCTAGGAATACACCCAAATAAAAATGGTGATCTTCAGCCCTAGGACTGAACAATCACTGTAAACTAAAGCATAGGAGTATAGAAGGCTGAAATAATGTATATATAATGAAGATCTGATGAAAGGTATTCCCCCATGAAAGGATGTACCCTCCAATCATAGGAAAACTCCCAAAAAGAACCACAAGATGCCCTGCTGAAGCTGCCCTCCAAAATAACGCAATTCCAGACTAAAATTACACTACAGGTGATGGTAATATATTGGCCTACTTCCAAATATCTGAAATGAGCTCAAGTGCCCTCCAAACTGATCTCCCAAGAGAAGGAATCCTCCCTCCTTTTCAAAACCAACTTAGAAAGTGGGTTTCTCAACCCTCCCCTGCAACACCCTACAACACAACACAATATTTTGCAGAAAATGCGTTGTAACTGAAGACTGAAGCTTGGACCTAATTCTGGATATGTGGAATGATAGATCAGGCCTCTCCTAAGAGCTACTCAAATGGAAGAGATGGAATTCCTAAACAGGAATACCTTAGTGCTAAACAACACCATCAATCTTAGCTAAATAGCTGAAGAGAGAAAAAGTATAAACAGACATATTAAAATATCATTCATAAGCTCCTATGGCTGCCATCCTCTTCCTTATAAACAATGTGAGCCTTCTCACCCTGGGTCCCACTCATTAAGGTTTTCACCATCATGCAATCAATCTCCCTCCAAAACTGCTCCATTGACTTGGTCAAACTTGACCTTGTCCACATGCATTAGCCCCTGTTCACACACGAGGGTGCTTTATCCAGCTATGAAGATGATACCTTTTCACATTTAAGATGGATTTTATTCCTACAAAAGAGGTTTATGGGTCTCCCTACCAATTTATTCATCTAACTAAATGATAAGAGAAAAATTAATATTCCAATTAGTTGCATGCTAATTTAGGAATATTACAAGAGACCCTCCCCTAAACAGACCAAGAGATAATAACCAACAAATCAAGCCCCCTTTCCAAGACAATTATGTGGATGAAAAGGGAAGAGAGTCTGAAGAACTTGTCGAAAACCATGTAAACTTGATAGGTTCTAACAATGAGGGTGATGTTTTTCTCACTGAAGAAGAACATGGTTTCTTTTCCTTAGATCAAACCAAAACAAATTATGAGGATTCCGAAGACTACTAATTAGGCTTTGAAAATGCCATAATGGAAGTCCATAGGCAATATGAACTTAGGATAAAAAAGAACCAAGAAAACTACAAAAATAACAAAGAAGAAACTGTTGTTAGGAAGACACCTGAAAATACTCCTAAGAAAACAATAGGCAATACCAACACCATGGCTAAGAAAACTGATCCAAATAAAGACAAAACTGGCCAACCAAGTGGTGACACAAGCTGCCCTAGTGCCTCTACTAGTGGCCCTGAGAAAACTATTTTTTCCAAAGTCCCAAATCAAAATCAACAAACTAAACTTGTAAAAAAAATTATGGCTGATAAAACTAATGTAAATATGCCCAAAACACAAGTGCCTTTCAGTTTTGAGGGAGAGATTGCTAAAATCAAGATAACCACGCCTCTCACTGAACTGATAACCTAAGATATGTACACATCCCAAGTTATGAAAGTTTTGAACATGGGAAATGATACTAATACTTTAAACATGACAAATGATAAACCAGAGCTATTGTTTGGTCCCGAAGTGGAGGGAAAATACCAAGAAGGAGCCATTCCCCCTTTCTATGTTAGCCTAAACATACATGACAAAATCTTAGATAATGCCATGCTAGACTCTGGTGCCTCTCACAACCTCATGCCAAAGGTGGTGATGGAGAGATTAGGCCTAGAAATAACCAAACCGTACAAAGACATGTATTCTTTTGATTCAAGCAAAGTCAAGTGTTTGGGTCTAATCAAGGACTTATGTGTCAATTTGGCACAAATTCCTGCTAAGGGCATATTCATGGACATAGTAGTAGTTGACATTCCTCCTAAATATGGCATGCTTCTATCTCGATCCTGGGGAGCCAAGCTTCAGGGGAACCTCCAACTTGACATGTCTTATGCTACCATCCCTGTTTTTAGCCAAATAAGGAGATTTTACTAGGAATCACACATGAAGTTTATGGTTAGCAGCCAAGAAAGACCAAACAACACACCTCTTTATTCCATCCATTCGGATCTTGACTCATTTATTTTATATAATTAATAAGGAATTGATGAAAATTTAAATTAATTTGAGATAGATCTGGACATACCTCAATAGTCAAACTAGGCACGACATGAAGAACTCAACAGCCAAAACTCCAATAGCCTGGAACAACAACATGATGGCAAGGCTGAACTTAATTCTCTCCAAAATGAAAATAAAATTTCAAAACCAAAACCAAGCTTAGAATCTAAAAAATATTACTCAAATGAAGAACAAACATAAAAAACAGAACCATTCCCTTCTGTCAATGTAAAAATGCTGCAGTACTTTCATATAACAGAGTTTTCTAGGAACCTGGATCAAAAGAGCCTTAAGGTCTTGCCATACAAAGACAACTCATCATCAAAAGGTTTTGTCACTTCAGAAGAGTTGTTGAATTCCAAAAATATTGTTAAGGCGCCTAAAGAAGTATCTACCAAGAATGATATAGAGGAATACAACATAGGTAGCCTAGAAAAACCCAAAATGATAAATTTATCTAAAACTCTGTCACCTTACATAAAACATAAATACATAAGGTTGTGCAAAGAGTTTCAAGATGATTTTGTATAGAATGATGAAAGTTTAAAGCATTGCGACACAAACATTATTTAAAGAAGTTTTCCTTTCAAGAGAGACCAGGAAACTTTGAAGCAAATTGTGTCAGTAAGAAAGAAAGCAAAGGGAAATAAGCTATGTATAGACTTTAGGTACCTAGACAAAATCTCCATGAAAGAAAATTACCCTTTTCCCAAGATAAATCATACTCTAAAAAGGGTAGGAGTTTCTAACAAAATGTCATTGCTTGGTAGTGTTTCAGGTTACAATCAAGTGGTAACACTTCCAATTAATCAACATAAAGCCACTTTCAAATCACCTTGGGGAACTTACATGTTTGATCAAATGCCTTCTGGGTTGAGGAGAGTGGAGGCTACTTTCCAAAGGGCCATGGCTCCTGATTTAAGTTACTTCACTATCATATACATTGATGACATCATTTTCTGTTTTGAAACTAATAAATAATACCTTTTTCACCTAAGAATGATCTTTAATAGAAGAAAAATTTGGAAGCAAGACTCAAGGAGAAAATGCAAAGGAGAGCATAGCCTGTTTGAATTTTTTTGGAAAAATCCTTACATCATGCACTCAAATGGAGGTAACAGTGTTTTCTGTTTACAAGATCTGAATGGAGAAGAGTTATTTGGAGATCCCGTCAATGGTAGGATGCTCAAGCACTATCTTTGTCAAGATTCCTAGTTTCAAAATTTCATTCATTGTTGGCTCGAGGGGTCCTAACCCAGGTTTGGAGGTTAAGTTTTGCCAACAAACCCCTATACTACTGGCCCTTTCGGCAGTGACCTTCTTGCATAGGAAAAATTCTCACCTGAAGTAGTATGGGAGGGTGTGGAACCAGGTTTTCGCACCCTAGGAGAGGGTGGGTAAGTCAAGCAAAGTTCTGTTCGACTTCACAATTACCAGATTGTATATCACAAAACCCAAATCTATAGATCCCTTCGCATCCATGTGCGTAATACCAATTATAATCACATAGCATAAATTTATAGAACAATAATGCAACTATCACAAATATATAAAGTATAACGGACAGATCCAGATCAAATGTCAACACAGCATAAGCAGATAACATAGTTACTTTCGCCATTTAACACAGAACCATGCATAACATAGTAGATATCATATATTCGCATTTACAGATTCAGATATTCCAACAACCTTCCACTTTCATTAATCCTTCAGATCCCTTTACAATACCCAAAACCCAACTTGCGCACACAACAACAGGGTCTGCACACAACAGGACTGAGGATCTCTATGCACACAGCCAGCAGAAGTCCTTTCCCCCAATAACCCAAATAGATATACTAATTCGTAATTTGTACCAATCTTAATTCATGCCTATCTATTGACTCAAAATGTCCTTCTATTTATAACGATCTAGCCTAACCTTTCTTGTGGTCCGCAAACCGTGGTTTGCGTACTCTAGGTCTACCCTTTGACCCATTACAATGCTTTCGAGGCTTTGACCCACCCCAAAACCCCTGCGCTAGAATAAAATATGCCAAAAATATACAAAAATACTCAAAATTGTCCCAATTCAGAGCCTTTGGAGGACCCTGTTCCAACAGTCCCCCAAGACAATCTTGTGATTCGTCCCAAGTCACTATGGTGGTGGGGTCTCCACCTGTGTGCGCAGTTCATTGACGGCTACGACTAGCGGGGGCAACACTTCTTGACTCTGAGCAATAGTTCTCTGCGCAATATCCATGAGCTTCTGTGATGTCGGTCCTTCTGTCGCAGCAGTGACACTTTCCAGTGTCTTATTTAGTCGCTTAACGACAACATCAACATCCTGTGAGAGCTAGAGGGATACAGCAGCCCAAGGCTTCAAGCGTTCTCCAATGATGTGCTTCTTATGCCGAAGCTCCTTAATCTCATCTTGGAGGGCATTGTTGGTTCTCAATCATGCCAAACGCTATGCAGGAACCAAGGTGGGTAATGTAACTTTGACCTACTAGAAAACTTCCTCCTTCTGCTACAAATCCTAATTTATTTTCCGGAGGATCGGATCGCACTGAACCTTGGTCCATAATTGCATGGTTGTCTCTAGTAACTAGGTGCCTTGAGAAATATTCCCTATAATCATGTTTGCAGCTGCGGTCACCAGCGTAGCGCACTGGGCTCATACCTTCGGAGGTGTTTCGAGCTATAATTTGGCCTGTAAGTTAGTGATTTGTTTTTCAAGCTGTGTCTTAATGACCTGCATTTCTGTCCTAGAAGCCTTCAACGCTGCGACTAATCCTTAAAATTTAGCCTAGGGGGTGGCCACGGCTAGGATCTCTTCTGTAACATCCGTGCAGAGCTGGTGGATCAAATTTTCGAGCTCCACTTGCTACGCGATAGCGAGGAGCACTTCCGCATTCTGCTATGCGATGGTCTGCTCGGCCACACCAAGTTGTTGGTGTACTTACTAGTCCTGAAAGTGAATCTCCTGAAACACAGCGGTGTGGAGACCCTGCAATGCTTTGTGGAGCAGCTTGGCTAGATTCAACTACACCCTTGCTCCTTCTTGGAGTTGTATTCTCTAGTTAGGTAGACTGATTACAAGGGCAACGCTAGGTAAGGAATAGAGACTACTTTCCTCTATAACTAGTGTTGTACTGCTAGATGGCAAGGGATTCTGTCCCTAAACCACGCTGGTCTATAGCGTGTTTGTCTTTAACTGCAGGGTGCGAATCTCATCCTGGATGGCATTGATCGTAGCCTTCTATTGTTCCTCTAAAGCTACCCATTTGTCTTCGGTGGCTAGTGTGACTGTATTTGGAATTTGTTCGAGATCTCCCTCAATAAACGTAACTGTCTCATCTCATTCCTTTCACTGGGCACACTGCTTCTTTTGGGGCCCCTTGACAGGCTCTCCTGTTCGCTTGGCACCTTGGGGGGGTGGTACCTCCGATGTTTACTTCCTTCGTGCCCAGATCTAGCTCCGAATTGACCTGGGTTTCAGCCTCGGTGTCCTTTTCCGCGGCTGCGCCTAAGTACTTTCTTGTACTCTTGCTCATGCCTAAAGTATCCTTGAGGATAATAGGTGGGGGAACCTGTGTCGTGCTAGTACCTGCGGTGTCCCTTGCGTTGGTTTTGAAGCCTATCTTCCAGGCAGGAGGCCATAGTGCAATCACATCATCAATTTCCTCGTCTGCTGCCATATAAGGAAATGACATCCATGTTTTATCCTTGTGGCCTTGGATCTGAACGTTGTGCATGGTAACCTGGAATGCTACAATACTTTTGTATCTGTCATATACTATTGGGGATAGCTGAGGTCAGGAATTGATGGCTGCTACCACGCTACTCTGGAGGAGGACCCAAAAGACTTGGTTATCCTCTAATTGTTGCGCGTGATTGGAATCCCACAAATGGGCATACTGAGCCGTTTCGCACATATCTGGGGTGAGCTCGGGGATGATCGAATCTACAGGGGCCTCTCAGGTGACTAGGGTTTTAAGGAATAGTAGCCAGGCATAGAAAAAGGCTTTTCCCTACTCCTGAGATTCACGGACATTGGTAAAGAACTCATCGCATAAGTATTGGGCCCAATTGAGGCAGACCCCCTTCGCACACTGACCTGCTAACCGAATGACATACGCAGGGAAAGTTGCGACCTGGCACTTTTACATTAGCTTGTATGCTAATAAAATGGTACCCATATGCATAGTAGGGTCACTGATAGATTTGATGATGAAGCATTGCATATTCCTTTCCACATTGTATGCCTGACGCACATATTCAGCGGTTTCCCCCTCATATTTCTTGCCCACACACTCCGGAGGGTGCAACTCGTTCATGGGAAGGCTCGTAATTCTGTGAACCAATGCAGCATCAATGGGGACTCTGTCCCGAATCCATAGGCAACCATCATGAATTAAGGCGAGAAACTATCGGGCCAACCGATCTGTGATGTTGTAGTGGCCAAAGTAGGGCATCCACAGCAGGTTCAAGAGCCCGGATCCGGCTAATCCACTTACCCAGCACTAAGGAACGACTCTGACCCCATCCTTCGCATAAATCATGTCGAAGTACAACATAAGGGCCAACTTAGGGAAGGCTTCATAATTCGCTAAGTCATGATCGTTGAATTTGACCTCATGGAGCTTTCTGCAAGGGTCACTAAGGATAGAGACCTCTCCCAGGGTTAGTGGCGTCTGCAGATAGGTAATTAGGCCATCGAGGTTCTTTGGCATGCATGTTGAGGGCCTGCGCAGTCGGATGAAGGGAGGTAACTAGTTGATCGTATTGGCGGGTTGGGCTTCCTCCTGCGTAGCCTGAGGCTGAGGTGTTGCTCGCGGGGACTTGGCATGCCTTGGGGAAGTCCTAGGCTTCCCCACAGCCCATTTCACAGCTTTCTAGGGCTTCCCTGAGCCCTCTGCTTTCTCTTTTCCCTTCCTTGTGACTAACATTGAGAGCACTTCTTCATCCTCAGACCCAATCTCCATTACTTCCTCAATTTTTGGGTTTGTAGGTGCTGAGGGTTTCGCAGGGTTAGTGTTTGTCATCCTAGCGTGGAAAATGAATCCCAAATCTTTGTGGCTACTGTCAGAATGAGGAGGTTGATAAAACATGAAAGGGACAGTGGAGATCCGAAAAATCTTACAGCTGAAGTTCGTTCGAGACAAAGACGATGAGTACAAGCTATGCAAGTGAGACGGAACCCTTATCTGATTGATCCCACCCTTTTTATAGTGCCTACGGTCATCCAACGGTAGGGTAAAATTCACTTGGAACTTACCATCAAGTAAACGGTAAAAAATCCCCAAAATTTGCCCCGTTAAATGCTAGCGGCTCGCTCCTTTTAATGGTAACTTTTGCTTTTTACTAGATGTTATTGTGCCAGCGGCTAGTTTTCTCACCTCCTGTGCACTTGGCATACCTGCTATGCTTGGGTTCTATTAGCCCCCCTATGAAATTCTTGACAAGCAAGCTGGGGGCTAGTCCGCTTTGGAGTCTTCAAGGAATGCCTTTTCCTGAAAACCCATCATCCTTGAAGTCTCTTAGTGTTGTGCCTAAAACAGTTTCCCCCTGCTAATCCATTTCTCAAAGGGCTTGTTTTCCCCCTTATACCCCTGCAAATTACCCCATTTTAACCTATGTGTTCCCTTTGTCGAATTCCCCTCTAATCCCCTGAAACCTCCCAAAGCCCCCTTCAAATTCTACCCATGTCCCTGGTTTAGCCTGATTCGTTATTTATCTTCCTACCATTACCCTTATAAGGCTTCAAAATGCATTGAAAAGGTTTAAAAACCCACTCTGAACCTTATGTCAGGCCTAGCCCCTCTCCTAATAGCCCCACGCTCCTTTACCTTCCACAAAACCTAGCACTGTAACCACTCGCCAAAGTAGAAAGCGCTTCTCAAACCATAGCGGGTGCAGCCTCAGCCATTAATCTCAATTGATTGGACGATGGTCATTAATTCCCTGGCAGCTGCGACTTTTTAGTTCATTTCCCATTTTGGGCCATCGCCGTCCATTTCCACCAAGATCCGACGGCCCATAGTGCGTCCGACGTCGGTGGTCCCCATACGACTATTCCAAACCCACCGGTTTCCTTCGCACCGCTTATGCACGGTAGGTGGTCTCTCTCCAACACCCAGCGATTCCATTCACCATCCGACGCGTGTCCATGTGTACGATTTCCAAACCGCCGTCCCCGCCCGTTAACTTCATCCATCGCGTGTTATTTCCCGGACACGGATGCCCAACGAAATTGCCATAGACCATCCGATCTGGAGCAGGCCACCCGACGGCTATCGCTCGTCCAAGATGCATGAAGTTTAATGTAATTGCGCACGCGATAGCTCATGTCATGGCCCGCCGTCCGTCGTCCTCCGCCATTGATCCCGCCACGATCGACGGTCCCGATTTGTTCACCCGCCGCTAACTTTTCCACCATCACCCGGTTCCGCCACGTCATCTCCACGTGCACCCTCCGTACAATCTCCCATTCCATTACATATATTGGTTCTTTTCGTGTTTTTTAACTTTTTCCACGTATATTTTCTCTGCAGACCACCACCATCCACCAGAGCATGTTCCTCCATTATTTCTGCAATTTTCTCCTCCGTATCGTCATCTACACGAACTTTCTCCGCCTCCACATCATCCGCCACCCCGTCCATTGTTTTCTTTGTAGTTTTCGTGTTTTGCAGGGTTGTAAATGATAAAAGACCGCCATAATGCGCAGCCTCTATTGCAGTGACAGAGACATCAAGGAGGATCATCTTCAGCGGCTAAATTTATGAGCAAAGACCCTGGAAGGTGAAAACAGGATGATCATTTAAAGAAACAGGGTTTAAAACTCTATGGATAACCTACCGGCGCCATTAAAGCTCAAAATGCACGGATAGAGGCAGAGATGAAGCAGCTGAGTGTTTCAGTACAAAACAGAGAGATTAAGGCACGCCAATGAGCAACTTAAGCCTTAAATCCTCAGTTTAAAGAGGAAAAGCACCAGTTTGAAGACCGCGAGGACCGACCAAAGGTTTTGAACACAAGTAAGAGGTAACATCAGGGTTTATTCTCCAGCAGAATGTTTTTCTTCATAAAGGACAAGGCGCCCACATGGCTTTTATTATGCACCATGTCCCTGAAGGAATTTCCACCCTAACAGCAGTTCAAAGCAATCATAACATTTATGAAGCAGACTTCTCAGTAGTTCATTTGCCTTTGTTTATTTGCCACAAGTACAGCACCGCAGCCGAAACACGTCAGAATCATATCCGGAGAAGATCACTCTTTCACAAAGATGACAGAAATTAGATACTCAGCATTAAAGCAGAGTGGGTTTCGACCCTCTTTCCTTGTCTGCATGCAAGGCTATATGGATGAGGAAGATCCTAGTCAGGTTGTTCGGTTCACACTTAGATCCTACTGTGATTTATTGTGATAATCAGAGTTGCATTAAACTCTCAGTTAATCCGGTATTTCATGATAGATCTAAACACATTGATATCCGGTATCATCATATCAAAGATTGTGTGCAGCGGAAGATCATGTTACTTTCATACATTCCTACGGAGGATCAGGATGCTGATATCTTGACGAAGGCGCTCACCAGGCGCCTTCGTCAAATATTAGTTCTTCACCTAACTCTTCTGTTTCGCTTCAGCTATAAACTCAGAGAGAAATATTATATTGTTGTTGATGAGATATCAGAGAAATATAAGCATTTTCCTCTTAAGACAAGTTCTCTGTGTAATATTGTAAGATAGGCTGAGATTTGATGTATTCGGACTGAATGTTCAAGCTATGGGCAGTGATGTACCTCATTGGTTTTGTTTTTAATATGACAAGCACATTTCTTTGGATCCTGATCTTAAGCAGCAGGTGATTTTTTCCTATCTCTGTGTTTGATTTCATTGCATTCCATTTCTACTGGCTCGCATCAGAAGTTTGGCATAAGATTTACCCTTGATAGGTACCTTATGTTGCTGCTCTCCCAGCCTTTTATGTTTTCTGCTTATGTGTGTATCTGAATATTGATTTCAAATGATTTAACCAGTGTAGTGGATGTCATTGCCTGCTCTTTGATGTATGAATTAAAGAAATCTATGTTTAGATGTTCCTGCTAGGATTTAGTTGGATGAGTTGAGAACACTGGGAGGTCTAGAACCCTGTCTCTGCCTCGCTAGGATCTTTCCATCCTAATTAAGCCTTTGTGAGATCCCTTTTATTGCCTCTGATTTTGTCCAAGCAGGTCTGGAGTTAAATGACCTCTGACCTGATCTATAGACATAATTGGATGGTTCTTCTCCTTTCATTTTCAGTCCTTAATGTCCCATTCCAAATATCATCTTTAAGATCCAAATGCTCTGGATGACTAGCCCAACTGAAAGCTTGCACATTGAACACAAGTAAATCCTCTCTTGACTCCATTTCCCAATGGCCTTGATGTTCTTTGAGTTATCTACCTTTGCCTAACTTCCTCTTTGCTCATCCTTGTCTTATGTTGGACCCTTATTTCTTGATTCCCAACAACCAAACATAAATGAACAAACAAACCCTGTGCTTTATACCTAGCCTAATACCTTATTGTGAGCTTCAAAGACACATATACTTTGAAAATCATAGAGAGATCCCTCTCTGGACCTAGGAGGGCTAGATCCTAAGGTCTGAAAGTGGTTCTATGTTGTCTCATCTTTTGGTCTTGCCAACCTGGCCAAAACATGGGAACTGGGGACACTGAGTGCATTGCACCTTAAGCATCCTTAAGCATTCAAAAGACCTACAATCTCTGGTTAGGTTGGCAGTTAAACGGATTCTATCCTCACATCAACCTCTACACCATTTTTTTGCTTCCCCATACTCTTGGACAGAGTCTGGAAAGGGCCAGGTAGCCTCCGGATCTCACACTCTCTCTGAGGTGACACATCTGGTAAATGCCCTCCTAGTCAATCTCTGGTTAGAGTTTGCTGTGTTGTGAAGATATCCTTGAAAGAGGACATCCCACAAGCACTGTGGTGGACATTGTACCCTCCCAAAACATCTCAAACCTTCCACCTGGTGAATTTGAGGCTCCATGAACGTTTCAAAGACTCCACTGGTGATCGGTAGGCCTGCTGATCATCTTGGTTTCACATAAGACTCCACTGGGAGACCAACCTTTTAAACAACATCAACCACAATAGGAAAATCAAGTAGGGTTAGCTCTTGGTTGAAAGGCAACATTCTGGCTTTAAGAAACGTCTATACAAGAGCATATCCTAACCCAAACCCACCTGAAATAGTTGATAACCCTTAGAGAATCATCAAAGGATCTCCTGCACTTGAAGGACCAACTATTTCTAGTCACATTCATAGAGCTAACTCTGCACCAGAAGACCTAACAGCTCTATCACATTTTCTCCCTGACCTAGACCTACCTAATAGGCTACCAAGAACTAGGCCATTCAATCATCTAGACCATCCAGACCCTGAGCTTCACAGTTCACCATCTCATAGTGGTCAACAAACTAGGGACAAAGGAACCCCTCCATCTACACCACCTGATACCCACTTCATTCAAAACTTGGGGCTCTCCCACCCTAGATCTGCTCAACAAACTTCTGTTGGTCCTAGTATCCCTGTCATCCATATACCAGCTACTCAAGTTAACCCTTTACCCCATCAGAACATTATCATGGCAGCCTGGTATGCACCTCCAGTTTTACCTCAACCCTTGTTACCCTTACCTAATGATTATCAGTAAAAAATCCCACACTTCGCTGCTAAAGAATCCATCACAGCCCAACAACATGTAGATAAGATGGAGGATTATTTTTATTACATGGAAATTGATGATGAAACAATCAAAATGAGAATCTTTCCCAAAGCTTAGGGGGTGATGTAAAGAAATGGTTTAAAATTTTACCTCCTGGTAGTATCCAAGATCTCCCTGTGTTATATCAGACCTTCATAAACAAGTGGGAATTTAGAGAAAACCCTCGCCAGCTCCTAGCAGAATACATGAGCCTTAAAAGGAATGTGGGAGAGAGCGTCCATGATTACACCACTAGATTCAACAGCCTTTACAATGCTCTCCCTCCACACATGAAACCTCCTCAAGGTATGTCCCTAGCCAAATACCCTGATGGGTTTGATGCTGACATGGCCTATGAGCTTAGGGATAAAGAGTAAACCACATTGGAGGACATGCAGAAAGGAGCAGTGAACATAGAGGCAAACCTGATTGAGAAAAGAGCAAGACTGAGATCTGAAAAGAGGGTAACATATAGGGATGACACTGCAGCCTCCACATCAGACCCAAACTATGATAGATTATCTAAAAATGTGGATAAGCTGCAACAAATGATGGATAAAATGGTTTTCATGGTCAGTAACCAAAATAGAAACCAAAACCAAAACCAGAACTTTAGAAGGAACAACAATGCTCCCAACAGACAAAAGGAATCAGATCAACAAGTTATTCCCCCATTCCAAAAATTTCTTGATGAAGATGAGGGGATCATAGAAGAGTCTGAAGGGAATACAATAAACATGTTCAAAACAGAGAACTCAATCCATAACTGTGACTCAGAGGAAGACCAGCCCTCACCTTCTTATTGGGAGGAGGAGTGGTTCGAATCTGAGGATTACAGATTAGGATTCGAAAATGCCATGATGCAGGTCGGAGAACAATATGAAATTAGGAGTAGAAAGAACCAAGAAAATTCCAAAACTGAGACTCCTGAGGTTACCATTAAGAAAATACCTGATAAAACTTCTAAAGCATCCGCTATAAATAGCAAATCAGCGGCTGAAAGTTCTAGGAAAAACAAAGAGAAAAACAACCAAGATGCTGAAAAACAAAGCCAACCAACTAGTAGCACTAGCACTGCAGTTAGTGCTCTTGATAAAATGATTCCCGACCCTGTACATAGTGAGAAATCACAAACTAATTCAGCTACTAAGGCAGTAGCAAATAAAATAGAGTTAAGCACTCCAAAGACCCAGTCCACTTTCAATTTAGAAAGTGAGATTTCAAAAATCAAAATCCCTGTACCATTATCTGAGCTAGCCACTCAGGGTGTATATAAAGGCCAAATTTTGAAAGCGTTGAATCTAGGGAAAAAAAGTGACACTGTAAATTTGAGTGATGATCAACCTGCCCTTCTTTTCAGTCCAAAGATTGAGGGAAAGTTTCAGGAGGGGGTAGTTCCACCTTTCTATATCAGTCTCAACATTCATGACTAGGTCCTTCATAATGCCATGCATGACTTTGGAGCATCACACAATCTAATGCCTAAGGTAGTGATGGAAAGATTAGGCCTAGAGATAACCCGCCCTTACAAAGATCTATATTCGTTTGACTCTAGCAGAGTAAAATTCCTAGGTTTGATCAAAGACTTGTGTGTAAGCCTCACCCAGATTCCTGCTAAATGTATGGTCATGGACGTGGTGGTGGCGGATGTGCCAAATAAATATGGCATGTTATTATCTAGATCATGGGGAGCCAAACTGCAAGGAACGATGCAGATGGATGGCTCATATGCCACTACCCCTATATTTGGCCAACTTAGAAGACTGTATAGAGAGTCCCAGATGAAATTTCTAGTCAGTAGCCTCGAGAAACCTGAAAATTCACCATTATACTCTGTACACACAGACCTGGATTCTTTCATTCTCTATAATGACTCATCCTTAGGAGAGCCAGCATCAGGAAACAAAAATACAAACAATAACATAGAGCCCATGGACTTTAACATAGTGGCTACCCTAGAAGAATACGATGAAGAAGACCATGGGCAGGGCACTGAAAACGAAATTCTGAGTGAACCGGAACTAGAAACAGAACGTAAACAACAAGATAGCCAACTCTCTGAACTCCACACATGTCATGAAGAGAAAAACAACCCGCAGCCTAGTACAGATCCTGTAACGCAACACAATGGTGAACCCAGCTGTAGGGAAAGAAACAATGATGAAATGGAAAATGAGCCCCTGTGGGAAATGAATTTCGATGGATCCTGTACTAGGAAAACTGCTGGAGCGGGGGTGTGGGTGCGTAACGTGGAGAGTGATTATGTAGAGAGCCGCGCTGTCAATCTGCACTTCAAATGCACAAATAATATTGCAGAATATGAGGCTCTCATCCTGGGTCTAAACTTGTTGAAGAAATTAGGAGCCCATAGGATAGCTGTGAAAGGAGACTCAGAGTTAGTTATCAAACAGGTGAATGGTGAATATACAGCGAAACATCCCTGACTAAGGGAATATAGGAACGATGCCATGGATATATTGAAAACTTTCATGGAATATGAATTGGTGTTTGTTCCCAGGAGTCAAAATTTTATTGCTAATGGATTAGCTTTCCTGGCTAGTTCATATCCTAAGACTCCCCCTTACCAACAAATCATCATTCAGACCAAGTTCAGATCTGTTGTGCCAGACAACGAAAAATACTGGCAGGTCTTTGAAGGTGACAAACAGATTGAGGACTTCCTGACAAGCAGAAATGAGTTTGAATTTTCCAGTTCAGACTCTCAAGACGAAGACGACTGCCTTAGTGAGGATCCCCCAGATGAACAAGCAACACCCTATAACATAGAGATAAACACCCTGAATGAAGAAACTGGAAATCCAACCGAAAAATGTGGAAATGCAGATAGCGAAGAGATAGAGGTGTTGCAGGCCAAAGACAAGAATATACCTAGAGGCCTAGCACCCTTGGAGGACCTTTTTGACTTTGATGATGTAGCGAAAAATCCCACTATAGAACATGCAGACTCAGATATAGAAGAATGCAACATAGTCACTGAAGATAAGCCCAAAATGATTAAACTAGCTAAGTCTATACCTGCAGACATGAAGAAGAAATACATTGACCTGTTTAAGGAATTTATTGATGTGTTTGCATGGAGCTATGAAGACTTAAGGGCCTATGACACCAACATCATACAACACAAGATACCCTTGAAGGAAAATCAGAAGCCTTTCGGACAAAAACTCTGTAGGATCAATCCAAAGCAATTGCCTGCAGTAGAGAAAGAGATTAAAAAGATGTATGATGCAGGCATCATAGTTCCGGTGAGGTTCTCTGATTGGGTATCAAACTTAGTGGCTATGAGGAAGAAAACAGGAGAGATCAGACTATGCATAGACTTCAGAAACCTCAACAGAGCCTCCCTGAAATATAACTACCCTTTTCCTAGAATGGAACATATCCTACAGAAGGTAGTGGGCTCTAAGAGAATCTCCCTGCTTGATGGTTTTTCAGGATACAATCAAGTCCTTGTACTCCCAGAAGATCAACTCAAAACAACTTTTACCACTCCATGGGGCACCTTCATGTATGTGAAGATGCCTTTCGGACTGATGAATGCTGGGGCTACCTTCCAGAGAGCAATGGATATAGCTTTCTCAGATGAGATAGGACACTTCATAGTTATCTACTTGGATGACTTGACTGTCTTTTCTAAAACTGAAGAAGAACACCTGAAACATCTGAGGAAAGTCTTTGAAAAATGTAGAAGGTACGGTCTGTCCTTAAATCCTAAGAAAACTGTGTTTGGGCTGCAAGAAGGAAAACTTCTTGGCCACATTATATCTGAGAAAGGAATTAGGATAGATCCACAGCGAGTTGAGGGAATACTTCAAATCTCACACCCGAGAAACATCAAAGAATTGCAGTCCTTCATAGGGAAGATCAATTTCCTTAGGAGATTCATTGCCAATCTTGCTGAGCACTTTAGGAAAATGACTGACATGTTGAAGAAAGGTGCGGGAATTAAGTGGAATGTTGAAGCCAAGAAATATTTTGAGTCAGTAAAGCTTGCACTCACTCAAGTCCTGTTCTTATCAGCCCAAACTTCCCAAAATATTTCTTGATTTTTTCATTCGCCTCCTAGCATACAGTGGCTGCGGTTTTACTGTAGAAAAATTCAGAAGGAAATGAACAGCCAATTGACTTTTTCAGTAAGGCCTTAAGGGATTCACCCTTGAAGTACAACATTATGGAAAAGCAGGCCTATGCCATGTTAAAGGCCTTAAAAGACTTTAGGGTGTACATTCTGCATTCTCACACCATAGCATATGTCCCAAATATAGTGGTCAAAGACATCTTGTCCCAAGACCCTGATGGGAAAAGGGGCAAGTGGATTGCTACAATTTTAGAATATGACCTTGAAATAAGACCCAACAAGCTAATCAAAGGTCAAGGCCTGGCACGATTAATGGCCGAGTCAAACTTGCAGGCCCTTGACATTAACATGGTAAATGCCTTGGATGAGTAGGAAGGATTGCTTGACCCCACTGTTGAGGAGCAGTTTCAAAACTCTCCTTGGTACTCTGATATCCTTTATGTGCTCACCAACCTCAATGCCCCTCTAGAACTGTCCAAAACTAAGGCCAGATTCATAAAACTCAAATCTAGAAACTACTGCATCTTGAATGAGAACTTATATTGGAAAAATCCAAATGGCCTATTGCTGAAATGCTTGCCTGAACTTGAAGCTGAAAGAATTAAACAGGAATTCCATGCTGGGGAGTGTGGAGGCCACCTGAGTTGGAAAGCCACTGCAAACAAGATACTCAGGGCTGGCTATTATTGGCCCACACTCTTCAATGATGTCCATAAAATGGTAACTGCCTGTCATAAATGCCAAATATTTGAAGGCAGAAGAAAGCTCCTCCCCCTCCCTTTACAACCCATCACTGTACAAGGTCCCTTCATGCAATGGGGCCTAGAATTTATTGGAGAAATACATCCTACTTGTTCTGGACAACACAAATGCATCCTAACTGCTACAGATTACTTCACCAAATGGATAGAGGCCATACCCACTAGGAATGCCACCGATGCTGTCATCATTAGTTTCCTAGAAGATTACATCCTCTCTCGGTTTGGCTGTCCAAGAAAAATAATCACTGACAATGCTGCTGCTTTCAGATCCAAGAGAATGGTTGATTTCTGTCACAGGTATGGAATAGCCCTTGGTCATTCAATTGCCTATTACCCTCAGGGTAATGGATTAGTTGAATCATCCAACAAAAGCCTAGTGAACATCATCAAGAAGCCGTTGGAAGAGAACAAAAAGTCATGGCATAAAAAGTTGGTGCATGATTTGTGGGCAGACAGGCTCACAACAAAGAAATCCATTGGCATGTCACCATTCCAGCTTGTCTATGGAACCGAAGCAATTTTTCCTACCAGCCTGGGAGTGCCAGTGATTAAGCTTGTCCAAGAAATTCAGACAGAGGAAAAAAGTATGGTGAGAAGAATTAATGAACAATCCATCTTCAGCAAATGAGGGAGCAGGTTTATAGCAGGGCTGTCAGAGTTCAGGAAAACATAAAGAGGCAGTTTGACAAAAGAACCAAAGCTTCATATTTCAAAGTTGGGGACAAGGTTCTGAAATGGGACTCAAGGAGAGAGGACAAAGGTAAACATGGCAAGTTTGATAGTTTGTGGCAAGGTCCATATATTATCCACACCACTGTGGGTCCTAATGCATTTTTCTTACAAGAACTTAATGGTACAGAGTTGTTTTGGGGTCTCGTCAATGGCAGGATGCTCAAGCATTACTTCTGCTAAATTTTAGTTTCCAGTTTCCATTTCATTGTACATACCATTGCAGTGTTTTCGTTCTCTAAAAAAAAAAGAAAAAAAAAAGAGAGAGGTTCAGACATGCTCAAAACTTGAACCTCCGAAAGGCAAAAAGAGTGGCTCAAACATGATCAAACTCTAAGCCAAAGGGAGCAGAATAGCTAGTCCTAATATGCTCAAAATCTAGACCAGCAGTGAAAAGAAGAATCAACTCTAACATGCCCAAAACTAGAGCTGAAAGGAAGAAAAAGAAGTGACTCTACCAAGCTCAAAACTTGAGTCACGAAAAGAAGAAGGATGTTGCAAGTTTCATATTTTAAGCCTTCACAGTTTTTTTTTCTGCAAAATTCTATCCATGTGCAATTGTTTTTATGCCTTGGATCCACAGCAAGTCAGACAGTTTAATCCTGGCTTGGCTGTTTTGAATTTCCTGTCTTAGAATATAGTGAAGAAACCTGTTGGATAGTTTAATCCCAGCAGGTAGTAGAATAGGTAGAGAATCAAATGAGACCAACAGTCTAACCTGGTCTCATGGAGTAATAAGGGTAGATTTAGAATAGGTTTGTTTTATGTTTTCATGAATAAAGGATGTAAAGGGTCTGCTAGCCCAAATGCGCCCTAAAGGAGGAAAAAATGCTAGGACTGTAGGAAGGGTAGGTAGTTTGGTTGGGAGAAAGTATTTCTGTTGATTAATATATCTGACATATTGTGGCAGCTTAAAATCAAAGAAGAACAATGGCTTTTAGCAGTAGGCATCTGTCCTACTCCAAAGATTATTTCTAGTTCTTGACTCCTTCAAGAAGAAGCCATCCCCATGTGGAGCCACTGTTAGCCCCCCTATGAAATTCTTGACAAGCAAGATGGGGGCTAGTTCGCTTTGGAGTCTTCAAGGAATGCCTTTTCCTAAAAACCCATCATCCTTGAAGTCTCTTAGTGTTGTGCCTAAAACAGTTTCCCCCTGCTAATCCATTTCTCAAAGGGCCTGTTTTTCCCCTTATACCCCTGCAAATTACCCCATTTTAACCTATGTGTTCCATTTTTCGAATTCACCTCTAATCCCCTGAAGCCTCCCAAAGCCCCCTTCAAATTCTACCCATGTCCCTGGTTTAGCCTGATTCGCTATTTATCTTCCTACCGGTACCCTTATAAGGCTTCAAAATGCATTGAAAAGGTTTAAAAACCCACTTTGAACCTTATTTCAGGCCTAGCCCCTTTCCTGATAGCCCCGCGCTCCTTTACCTTCCACAAAACCCAGCGCTGTAACCACTCGCCAAAGTAGAAAGCGCTTGTCTCAAACCATAGCGGGCGCAGCCTCAGCCATTGATCTCAGTTGATTGGACGGTGGTTGTTAAGTCTCCGGCAGCCGCGTCTTTCCCATTCATTTCCCATGCTGGGCCATCGCCGTCCATTTCCACGAAGATCCAACGGCCCATAGTGCGTCCGATGTCGGTGGTCCCCATACGACTATTCCAAACCCGCCGGTTTCCTTCGCACCACTTATGCACAGTAGGCGGTTTCTCTCTAATGCCCAGCAATTCCATTCACCGTCTCACGCGTGTCCATGTGTATGATTTCCAAACCGTCGTCCCCGCCCGTTAACTCCATCCATCGCACGTTATTGCCCGGACACGGATGCCCAGTGAAATTGCCGTAGACCGTTCGATTTGGAGCAAGCCACCCGACGGCTATCGCTCGTCCAAGATGCACGAATTTTAATGTAATTACACATGCGATAGCTCATGCCGTGGCCCGCCATCCATCATCCTCCGCTGTTGATCCTGCCACGATCGACGGTCCCAATTTGTTCGCCCGCCGCTGACTTTTCCACCATCGCCCGGTTCCGCCACGTCATCTCCACGTGCACCCTCCGTACAATCTCCCATTCCATTGCATATATTGGTTCCTTTTCGCATTTTTAACATTTTCCATGTATATTTTCTCTGCAGACCGCCACCATCCACCAGAGCACATTCCTCCATTCTTTCTGCCATTTTTTCCTTCGTATCGTCATCTACACGACCTTTCTCTGCCTCCACATGATCCGCCACCCCGTCCATTGTTTTCTTCGCAGTTTTCGTGTTTTGCAGGGTTGTAAATGATAAAATACCACCATAATGCGCAGCCTCTGTTGCAATGATAGAGACATCAAGGATGATCATCTTCAGCGGATGAATTTATGAGAAAAGACCCTGGAATGTGAAAACAAGACGATCATTTAAAGAAACAGGGTTTAAAACTCTATGGAGAACCTATCGGCGCCATTAAAGCTCGAAATGCACGGACAGAGGTAGAGATGAAGCAGCAGAGTGTTTCAATACAAAACAGAGAGATTAAGGAACGCCAATGAGCAACTTAAGCCTTAAATCCTCAGTTTAAAGAGGCAAAGCACCAGTTTGAAGACCGTAAGGACCGACTAAAGGTCCTGAACATAAGTAAGAGGTAACATCAGGGTTTATTCTCCAGTAGAATGTTTTTCTTCATAAAGGACAGGGCGCCCACACGGATTTTATTATGCACCGTGTCCCTGAAGGAATTTCCACCCTAACAGCAGTTCAAAGCAATCAGAACATTTATGAAGCAAACTTCTCAGCAGTTCATTTGAATTTGTTTATTTGCCACAAGTACAACACCGCAGCCGAAACACGTCAGAATCATATCTGGAGAAGATCACTCTTTCACAAAGATGACAGAAATTAGATACTCAGCATTAAAGCAGAGTGGGTTTCGACCCTCTTTCCTTTTCTGGGTTTAGTACTGCATTTAGTTCTTCACCTACCTCTTCTGTTTCGCTTCAGCTATAAAACTCAGAGAGAAATATTGTATTGTTGTTGATGAGATATCAAAGAAATGTAAGCATTTTCCTCTTAAGACAAGTTCTTTGTGTAATATTGTAAGATAGGCTGAGATTTGATGTATTTAGATTGAATGTTCAAGCTGTGGGCAATGATGTACCTCATTGGTGTTGTTTTTAATATGACAAGCACATTTCTTTGGATCCTGATCTAAAGTAGCTGGTGATGTTTTCCTATCTCTGTGTTTGATTTCATTGCATTCCATTTCTACTGGCTCGCATAAGAAGTTTGGCATAAGATTTACCCTTGATAGGTACCTTATGTTGCTGCTCTCCCAACCTTTTATGTTTTCTGCTTATGTTTGTATCTGAATATTGATTTCAAATGATTTAACCAGTGTAGTGGATGTCATTGCCTGCTCTCTGATGTATGAATTAAATAAATCTATGTTTATATGTTCCTGCTAGGATTTAGTTGGATGAGTTGAGAACACTGGGAGGTCTAGAACCCTGTCTCTGCCTCACTAGGATCTTTCCATCCCAATTAAGCCTTTGTGAGATCCCTTTTATTGCCTCTGATTTTGTCCAAGCAAGTCTGGAGTTAAATGACCTTTGACCTGATATATAGATAGAATTGGATGGTTCTTCTCCTTTCATTTTCAGTTCTTAATGTCCCATTCCAAATATCATCTTTAAGATCCAAATGCTCTGGATGACTAGCCCAACTGAAAGCTTGCACATTGAACACAAGTAAATCCTCTCTTGTCTCCATTGCCCAATGGCCTTGATGTTCTCTGAGTTATCTACCTTTGCCTAACTTCCTCTTTTCTCATCCTTGTCTTATGTTGGACCCTTCTTTCCTGATTCCCAGCAAAAAAACCCTATGCTTTATACCTAGCCTAATACCTTATTGTGAGCTTCAAAGACACATATACTTTGACAATCATAGAGAGATCCCTCTCTAGACCTAGGAGGGCTAGATCCTAAGGTCTAAAAGTGGTTCTATGTTGTCTCATCTTTTGGTCTTGCCAACCTGGCCAAAACATGGGAACCCCAACAGGTTCAACACCTGCACCTCCTGCGCTTCCTCCCCCAACAAATGCTTGATCCCTAGGTACTTCAAAACCAAAGAAATTTTTGCCTGACATATTTCATCCCAACAGAACTGGGCCTCCTTCGTAAGCAAGCCTTTCAAAGGGGCTGTGACCTGTGCATACCCCCAAATGAAATTTCTTTAATAACCTGCGTGGCCGAGAATTGAACGCAGTTGCTCCCTTTTTGTAGGAGTTGCTGGATATATGATAAATCTGCCTCCTGTATTTGCACCCCCAATTTTAGCCAATGTGGGGTGAATCTCAATGATACCTGTTAGCAGCCTGAGTGGTTCGGTAACTATGCACATCCCATCCAATTCTGAGTTAGAAACAGCTTATGGATCATCCTTACCTTCTTTTGGGGCTAGGCTGCAGTATTCGACCATTCTTAGTACCCTCATTTCCCATGTGGGCACTTCAGGTGCGACATACAGGTGTGATTCACCCCATGCTACAGTGTCAATTTCTTGCAGAGCTATGTCAAGCACCTCTGTCCTACCTACTAACCCAAATGTTCCCCAAAATTCATCCTTCAAAGTTTCCCAGTGGCGGGTGCGTTGATGTAGCTCTACATCTAAGTACCATGAAGTGGGAAGTGGTCCCAGGGCATGAATAAATAGATGAACCCACTCTTTGGTAGTCCTGTCACACCACTGTTCTATCCAAGTGAACATATATTCACGTGGGTCTTCTGGCCCAAGGAAAATCTTGAAATATCGCACGTCATCTGGGGCCTCAAATCGTAGGATCATCATATCACGACACTACTCCCAATCCTGGAACGCCTCCTCATGCGTCTCCCACCATCGCGCATGTATTCCACGCATGGCTAGCTTAAGGGCCCATAGCCTTCGTTCCCTTGGAACCTCAGCTTCGAATGCTCGTAAAAATTCCTTAATATTACTAGAACCATCAAAATAAGGTAGGTATCTTACCGCTTAGGAAACACAGTGGAAGTCCTTTATGACCCGAATACATCGCAGCACAGAGACATCATGTAACCGGTTTTTCCAATTCTATATCTCCCCATCGGAGTTGGAGAAGCATTCACTGTCCTTTTCCCAACAGAGTAATCCATCCACCGTGGGGTTGATCAAATATTCATCCCGTGCAGTCAATTTACAAATGTGATCCACATCCTCTTCGTCACGCACCGGCTCTATGTATCATTTGCCTTCCGCAGGATCTAATGGTACTATTACCCTTGTACTGTTATTCCATGATTCTCAAATACCATGATTCTCTTCTTTAGGTTAATGATGCCTTCCCTATCGATGGCCTAATCAAAGCCTAGGAGCACAGGGTAGGGGTATGCATGTTCTACAATCTGAATTACTTCAAAATTAGCTCGGACCTTGACCCTTGCGATATCTACCACGATCTTTGACAGTCTCCCAAAGGGTATGATCTTCTGCTGATTGGCCCTAGTAGTTGGATAGTGGACCATTCTAGCCTAGGTTCCTCCATTCATTTCCAAGTCTGTTTAGGTAATACATTCACATCTGACCCTAGGTCCAAAATAACCCGATCCATCTCATAATCTCCGATATGCGCAGTCAACCGCATCTCCCTACCAGTGCGTTTCTTATATCTATATAGTTTGTGTACGTCCTTGATTTCTGGATGGAGGCTTGGTCATGCTGCGAATCTATCTATTAATGCCTGAATATTTTCCACGGCCTTTGGGTTACGCAACAGCTTCATACATGCCTGTAAAAAGGGTTTGACCTCCTCATTTGCCTTGAGGTCTTCCGGCGGCTGCGAACTAGATGCCTCTGCCTCAGAAAAATCTTTGCGAGCTATGACAAATGTTTCTTTTTCATTTTTTATATCCAAACCTTCCTTCTTGATAACTTCTTCTCGGATCAGTAGTTCGGTCGCAGTCTTCTCCCTAGGCCCCCTGGTGGCCATCTCACTACGTGTTACGACATTCACGCTTGGATCTTTGTCTCGCAGTTCAGCCTTAACCCTCTGCACATTCTGCGTAGGTGTCGACTTCTTCTCCTCAATATTTGCTATTAATATTAGATAGTCTTCAATCACATGGTCTAGCTGTTTGCAATACTGGCAGGATTGCCTTGTGGGGTTTGGATAGTCCCTGGAAAAGTGTCCTACTTCTCCACAATTATAACAGATTAGTTTCCCTCGTCCCTGACCTGCGCTTCCCCCTCTTCCACCTCCCCTGCCCCTGGCTGGGGAGCCACCTATGCTCGAGAGGGATCTTGGCGAGGATGGATCTGACTATACCCTATAGAGGTTCCCTCGATCAATCATTAAATCATACGTCCGACAGTTCTATTCATCATGTCCTATCGACCTACAGAACCTGCACCATTGTTGCTTTACTTCTGGGACATACGCAGCAAGGTGGGGGCAGTGGTTTGTGTTGTGTAGCTCCGCAACGCGACAATCATCACACCATAGTGCCGGCCCACTTGATCTTGCAACTTCCCTAGGGCGCAGCGGACTAGGTCCCCCGGCCTGCATATAGTCTGCTAACAGAGGGCAGTTATCCTTGGTGTGACCATTCGTCCTGCATCGTATGCACCATCTTTTAGGGCTAGCCTCTGCTCCTCCCTCCTTTCACAAATTTTGGATCTCCATGTGCATCACCTCCAGTTTTCCTTGAATCTATTGCATGCCCAGCTGGGTATCATCTCTGGGTGCAACTTCTAACTTCATAGCGACCTCCACAACTTTTTCCTGCGATTCGAAATTTTGGTGACCCATAGGTATGCGCAGGTGAGGCAGCAGCATAGCAATGAACCATTTTGTGTGTTTTCTATCATCATACTGAAATCCTCCTTCTCGGATCACCTTCTTTAGTCACTGATCGGTCTCCCACATAGACCTAAGAGGCCCTTTCTTTAAATCCTTTAGATCAACCACTATTTGAGAGTAGGACTTAGGCTTCTTGAACTATTGTTTCAAGGCGTTCTTAATCTCTTCAATGGTTTCATTCGCATGTTGGCCGATGTATCCCATGTACCAATCCAAAGCTCTTTCCTCGAAGGCAAGGGACATCTATGCCCTCCTCACTGCATCATTTGCTATGTTTTGCGCAGTCCATACCAATTCTGCGACAAACTAGAACTGATCGGTGTCTTCATCTCCCACACCCTTAAAGGTAGGTAACTTCATGTGTGCAACCATGTCGTCTTTTGGTGGTGGTGGAGGTGTAGGTGAATTATTACCCCTATGCTGGTTTGAAAGTGTTGTGGCTGGAGGACTCTGCGCAGTTGCTTCTCTTACCGGACTGTAGACAGATCTATCTCTTTCTTGGTTGGTCCAATAGTATTTTCCACTTCGTTTCATACTCCCGTCCAGATCAGAGGTCATTCATTCGGTGTGGCTACACAGAATAATCTTTTTGCAGAGTAATACCTTAATCAACAATGGTAAGGTCTTCAGAAACTTACGCTGGAAACCCTTGAATAATCTTCGATCTGCTTCAGAGTAGGAGACAAACTGGTCGATGGAAAATTATATCACAAAACCTCCTGGCACACTGTCCACCCAGTGGTCCACTGTGCGAGTGATGGTGTTATCAGTATTCTCTAACTGCTGGATCAATTCTGGGGTCCACTGTGTGACCTGCTCGTCCTTCCAACACTTTTGGAATTCGACCAACCTTGCGAGCCACTCCTGGAGCTCGATCAAAATTGTTACAAAGAAGATCTCATAGATCTCTGTGAAAATATACTTATTCTTCCACTCTTCGGTGGTCAATCTCTCACTGTGATTTTCTTTTACTACGAATTCCTGAACTTGCTATTAAAACCATTCATCAATTTCTTTTCTTTCAAGTTTCCAATACGGCCTTGTCATTACCCAATCCCTCTCTCAAAGTGCTCCCTATCCTAGAAACAGAACTATTTGCTGGCTCAAGGGCTCTTGACCTAGGTTTAGAGGTTAAGGTTTGCTAATAAACCCCTATACTACTAGCCCTTTCGGTAGTGACTTGCTTGTGTAGGCCAAAGTCTCACTCGAAGTAGCATGGGAGGGTGCTGGAACTAGGTTTCCACACCCTGGGAGAGGGTAGGTAAGTCAAGCAGAGCTGCGTTCCACTTCACAATTACCAGATCGTATATCACAGAACCCAGATCTATAGATCCCTTTGCATCCACGTGCGTAATACCAATTATAATCACAGAACATAAATTTACAGAACAATAATGCAACTATCACATATATATAAAGTATAACAGACAGATCCAGATAATATGTCAATGCAGCATAAGCAGATAACACAGTTACATTCGCATCTTAACACAGAACCATGCGTAACATATCAGATATCATAGATTCACATTAAAAATTTCAAATATTCCAACAACCTTCCACTTTCATTAATCCTTCAGATCCCTTTACAATACCCAAAACCCAACCTACGCACACACTAGCAGCATCCTCACACAGCAGGACTGAGGATCTCTGCACACATAGCCAGCAGGAGTCCTTTCCCCCAATAACCCAAACAAATCTACTAATTCATAATTCGTACCAATCTTAATTCATGCCTATCTATTGACTCAAAATTTCCTTTTATTTATAACGATCTAGCCTAATCTTTCCTATGGTTCACAAACCGTGGTTTGCGGACTCTAGGTATACCCTTTGAGCCATTACAATGCTTTCGGGGCTTTGACCCACCCCAAAACCTCTGTGCTAGACTAAAATATGCCAAAAATATACAAAAATACTCTAAACTGTCCCATTTCCTAGCCTTTGGAGGACCCTGTTCCAACATTCATTGTACATAATATTGCATGATGAGAGATTGGAAAAACAAAAAGCATCAAAAAAACAAACAAAGAAGGAAAAAGAGGGCAGATTTGAAGAGGTTTAGCCCCATACCCAAAAAAGAGTACTACAAAAAGTGTGCAAGTATAAATTCCACTACTTGAGAAAAACACTCCTGTTAAGTCATCTAGCCTAATCATGGTTGAACATGTTTTAAATTTCTGCTAATAGGTTAGTGAAAGAAGGCTTTTCAAATCATTTAAACTTGACTTGTCAGTAGGGATAGATTAGGAAGAAAATATGTTGGTTCTCAATGCTCAAATCTAAACCAAAGAGAAAGATAGGGATGACTAACAAATGATGAAACACAACCCTCATACTTTCTAAGTTTTTTTTGTACAAAAATAATGTCTATGTGCATCTTTTCCCAATGCCATAGCCCATGGTAAATCAGATAGCTTAATCTTGGTTCAAATCATGTTTTCAATTTCATGTCAGTTGATTAGAGAATGAAGCTTGTCAAATATCTTAATATTGATAGATGGATAGTCTAGGTAGAGAATAAAAGAGTTCACTAGCATAAGCTGAACTCTAGGAAGTAATAAGGGTACAAGTAGATAGTTTGTTTTGCTTTCAAAAGAAAAATAATGTCAAGGGTTTTCCAGTCCAAGTGCACCCACAAGAAGAAAAAATGCTAGGAAAAGTAAGATGGGTAGGTAGAGATGAGGTTGAAGTAATCATGTTTTTCAGATTCTTGAAATCATAAATTCAAAGAGAAACATTAGCAAATCAAAGAAAAAAATATGCCTAGTGGATGAGGCACTGGTCTTCATAAACTCGGAGATTTGATATCTGAATTTTTGGACACCTCCTAAAAAGGAGTTTCCCTCCCCAAGTGGAGCCACTATTAGTCATCAGTAATTTGTTGCTATTTGTAGATGACTAAATACTTATCCTAGATTTCTAAAAACAAGATTCATGAATATTGTGAGTTTTAGAAATCTCACTGCTTTCATTATCCTTAAAACAAAATTTTCACTATTCTACTACTTTTCCATCTCCTGGTTAGCCTATCACTCCAAGAAGACCCCTCATGGGCTCATGCCACTCATATTTGTCTCATTTTCACACCCACAACCTCATTACTCTATTTTTCCTATGCTTAACCCTTCCACTTTCCATCTAATATTGCTAAACAACCTACCCTTTCTCATGTTCGTCAAATGCCTCAAGCATTGATGATCCTAAAGCTATCTATGTAGGCTCTTTAGATAAACCAAGTACATTGGATTTTGGATCTTCAATACATCAATATGTCAAAAAATCTGTTTTTCATACTTGAAGACCCTAAGCCAAGCTTTTAGTCAAAGACCAAGTCACAAGAGCGTCCCACTAGGTCATTAGGGTTTCATAGGTTGTAGGGTTAATATTGATGCTCTAAACCACTGCTTTTCATGTACTATAAGTGGAATCAAGTGTGAAATAAGGGAAACACTTGTTTTCCAAGTCAGATAAAGAACGGTCTCCAAGGAAGGTCACCTTATCAAGTTCAAGTTCTGCAAAAGTAAATTGTTCAATTTGACATTTTTGCAAGAGTGTCTAGATGATTATCAGCAGTAAAATTGGTAAGGTAAGAGGCCCGCTCCTCATTAGAAGATATACTCAAGAAAATAAGGAGGAAGCATCCTATGTTCAAAGAGAAATCAGGGTTCCTAACATTGATTGGGCCAGCAACATGCCAAACCAGGAGCCAAGGTAGAAAATCACATGGGTAGAGGCACACCAGCACAATCAGGAATGAATTGAATATTTTTAGAAGTTATAAATGGAAAAGGGAAGAGGTGAGGAGAACTAAAAAGAAATTAGTGAACTTGAAAAGGTTATAGATAACTTAGAAGACAACACTACTAAATATTCTTAGACAATCCAGGAACCTAAGATTTTGGTAAGATGATCAAAGAAGGTAAAGGGCAAGTTTAGAATCCATAAGGGCAGCAAAGTTTTCCTGAGGATATCATTTCTTGTGAATATTCCAAGCTCATTCCAAGGAGTTTGTCATGATGAAGATGGTCAAAGAGAAGGTAAAACAAAGATGATAGGCTTCCATCATCAACAACAAAATAATATTTCAAGAGACTGTTGTAGGTAAATTCTAGGGTTTTCCAAGCTAAATGTGTCCAACACCTAGAAGAATCAGACAAAGTTGAATCATTTTTTCATGGCACCTGCAACAAATCAGAAGTGGCCAAGAGGAGACAACATACATGGTTATGAAGAAAATAGTACTTATCAAAGATAGGTTTGTTATGCCTCAAGAAAATCAATGAGCATGGCCCAAACACAGTAAAACATGAGACTCAAACAAAAAATCTATAGAACAGAGTGATGAAGGCACAAATGGGTCAAAGGAAGGTCAAATTCCACCATCTCACCTACCTAAAAAGCAACAAAGAAAATGGTTAGAAGGGAAAGGGGTCACTTGAATGATTTTTAGCCACCTACTGAAAAAACTCAAATGATAAATCAGTAAAAGTGAAACAGAAGACTGAAACCTTAGCAAAGTGGGTTTTTGAGTTTAAATTATTTTTCCTAAAAGGTATAAAGGGTCATTTTTTTTTCCCCCCGTCCCATCTTACAATTGAAAAGAATTAAAAAACCTTCAGGGAAGAAATTTATGAGTTTTAGTCAATTTCTGGGCAAAGTCACCCGACGCTACGCTTTGGAGCAGGCGTTGCGTTTAGAGCACCCGTCGTTACACGTAGGAGAAATTTTGCAGTGTAAAAATACATTTCGTTGTGCTTACACAGGGTCACACTATGCTTACAGCTGGGTGCTACCCATTCGCCCAATTTCGCCCGACAGGGAGAGACCGACAGGCCTGCACGCGGGTAGCGCTGCATTTAAGGAGGACTCAAAAGGCCTAGTTTCACTCGACATTGCGCTTAGAGAGACCCGATTGACCTAGAACTAGCTTTGCAAGCCTACATGAGGGCAAGCATTGTGCTTAGGAGCCCGGCAAGCCTGCACACGGGCAGCGCTATGCCCAGGAGGACCCGACTGGCCCAAATTTCTACCCAGCACTGCGCTTAGGGTAGAAACCTCTTTCCACCTACAAAATTGTCAAAAAACACAAGGAATCCCACCTTCAAGATGCATCCAAGGGCCTGCAAAGGAGTAAAAAACTGATAGGTGCATGTTTCCCTTATCCTCCAAGTGGTTTTTATGATTTCATGCTTAAGTAAATTAACTAAAACCTAGTGGCTATAAACCCTAACCCACACCTCCATCACACTCACTTTCAAGAGCTTCCTTTCACCATATTTTCATTCCAGTACTCCTTCCTAAGTTTCACAAGCAGGCCCAATTTTGTCCAAAAGTAGCCCTAATCACCATGTTAGGAGAGAAAGGGAGTGTCAGCAGTGAAGGAGGCCAAGAGCCTATGAGGCAAAAGAACAAAGGTGGGAAGGTTAAAAAATTTGAGCCCCAAGACACAGTCGAGATTACTTCCTCCCCCATGATTTTCACATGCTTTCAAAATTTGGGGTGTTTTTAGTTTTGTGAAAAGTTCAAACAAGTGTAGTGTCACCCTGAACTCACTAGGTTGTTTTTCCTCAACCTACACAATAAACAAGTAAATCTTGCAAGGGTGGACTTTAAGCTATCATGAGATACCATTTCCCATGCTACTGGACTTCCTAATGTTGGTGAGAAATGGTTCAAAAGGGAAAATTTGGACCTGAGTTTCTATGAGCCTTTCCTCAAGCCTAGGTACAAATAAGGCTACAAGACCATTTTCCATTTCTCACACCTATTGGAGAGGTATGCACCCTTAATGAAGGTCATCATGAAATAATTTACCTGTGAGGGGAGATACTCTAGACTTTATTCCTACCATGTCAGATTACTCATGCATTTCACTAGGGTCAAGATGCTTCATTTGCCCTATTACTTATATAGGAGTATCGAAAAGATGTCTTTTGTTGTCTGAAGGAGGAGTTATACCCAACAAATGCATAGTTTGTTCCACCACTCCTTGATCAAGATGGTGGTACTACATCAGTTGGAGAAAAAGGGCATACCTTGGAAGGTGTTCATGGCTCATGAGATATTCACAAGCCCACAACCTCATCATCAGCCTAGTTTACCCTCATCATCTCATCCTCTTCCCTCCACTCCTACATCACCTCCTACAGATCATTCCTCATCATCTACACAAGCAGCTTCTCCTCAAGAAAACCTCCCTTCGTCACCTTATCCTGATGCATCAGAACAAGAAGGAAGTGGCAGTGAGCAAGAAAGTGCCAATGAGGGTGATGGTGACAATGAGTCAAGCCAAAATGAGGATGAGGGTGATGATGAGTTAAGCCCACAAGAGGCAGAAAACATGGAAACAGAGGAAGAGGATGACAATGAAGAAGATGAGGAAGATGACAGTGGAAATGAGTTAGGCAGTGATGAAGAAGAGGTTAGCAATGAAACAAAAGATATGGAAGAGGATGCTAATGATGAAGATGATGACAGTGTAGAAAATGAAGAGGTTGAAAACACCAATGACACTAAAGGCCCTAATGACAGTCCAAATAGTGATGCTCCTAGTCATGACAGAGATGAGGAAAAAGAGGTAGAGAGCAGCCCAAATGAAGATGATGACAGTGCAGAAAATAAAGAGGCTAAGGTATAGTGACACCCATGAAGCAAGCCTCAGTGATGAACAGAGAACAAAGAAGGAAAACTGTCATGAAAGTCATGACAACAATCGTGAGAGTCATGAAAATAATGAAGGAAATGAAGGGGTTGATAGTCAAATTAAAGATAACAACAATGAATAGGTAAGAAACTTTAATGAAGAACAAAATGACAATGTAGAAATTAGTGAAGAGGTTGAGAGTGGTGATGATGTTGAGAACAAAGAGGACAATGATGAAGCAGAAAACATGATGACTAATGATACTAATGATGAAAATGAAGAGTTTGATGACAATAGAAAGGATCAAAACCATGAGGAAGACACCAACAAGATCACAGGAAAACCTCTTCCATTGACATATTAGAGAGGGGTAAGGCATGTGTTTTCTGCCTCTAAAAGGCAAGGGACCATTCCATCCACCTCAGCTTAGCCACTAGACAAAGGTAAACAAAAGGTAAAGAAAGAAGAAGAAGATCATGAGGTTGAAAGGGAGTTTGAAATAGTTCAGGTGGATAGTGATGAGGAGAATGAAGCAAGGATCTCAAACTTGCTCATCCAGAACAAAATGCCCTCATCAAAGACCTCCAAGAAAATATGAATAGGGCTAAGAGTGTGAATGATGCCCTTGAGATGGAGAACAGGAAGCTAGGAGCACAAATTTCCATTTATGAGGCTAGAGCCATCAGTGCCCAGAAAGAAGCCCAAAGGGCACAAGTAAAGCTAGAAGAGTTCATGGGCATCTATGAGGAGAGTGCGAACGAAGAAGGGTAGTCTAGGAGGAGACCTAGAACCATGGGGTTGAAGAAGACATTGGAAAAACAAAGAGAACAAGAATCAGCCTTAGCAGAGAAGCTCCCTCTAGATGAGATGTTCGCCATGGAGATAGCACATGATCGGGAGCCTTGGTTGGAAAGAGCCAACATACACTTGGAGGCTAAATTGAAGAAAGCAAATCAGGATCTTGATCTCCAAAGGAGGATGACCAAGCATTATGCTTGGAGAAACCAAGTTACAAGGGCTAAACTGAAAAAGGCCCAAACCAAGATCCATGCACTCAAAGAGACAAAATGCCAAGATAACCTTGGAATATTGGCACAAGCTTCTTTATATGTCTCTCGAACCCCATGGGAGACATCCACCAAATTTGAGGAAAATTTGACAATTTTTGGTTTTTTGTGAATTTGGAGGCCTCTAAGTGCAGCACCCCTGGCGCTACGCTTTCATCTCAGTAATATTCAGAGGGATAAATTTTCATTTTTGGAATCTGCATGTCTAGTACAATATGCTCACCAAATTTCAAAGCATTTGGAGCATTTTTGACCCCTCAAAAGGCCAAAAAACACCTCATTTTTCACCTTTCTGCCTCATTTTCAGGCTTGGCGTTGTGCCTAGAGTAGTGTTGGGAAATTTCCATTTTGGATAGGTTAATGAAGCTCATTTAGACAACCAAAGGTATATTTGGAAAGTAGACTCAACAAGCTTTCCAATGGGCCATCACGGAGAAAATTTTGACATTGGGAAGGTCACCAAAACATGGCTGCAAGTGGACCCATTTTCTGCCTGGGAAGGTGCTGCACGTTCAAACCTAACTGTGCATTTTTGGCCAAAAGTCAACAAAAAACACGTATTAATTGAAAAATAATATTTTAATGTTTTTTGAGGCAAATCAATCCAAAATTAGGTGCTAGGAGTTATTTTGGCATTTATTTCATGAGATATTTTGTGCCTTGGGCCTTGCGTGGTCTCTTAGGCATAAATGGAATTTATGGATGATTTTGACATTTTCAGACCGTAGTTAGGGTTTTTTTCCTCCTTTTCTAGATAAATAGTGTTGGAAATGTTGTCATTTATGGCAAAGGAATTGGCAAAGATAGGAAGGCAAACAAGACAGAGAGGTAGCAAAGGCAGCAGATGAAACAGAGGAATTAGAGACAGAGCAGTAGAGTTGAATTAGGGGTTTAATACAGTTTGCAAAGGAGAAGGGAGAGCTAAAGGACAAATTGAATATATGACCAAGATTTTTGTATGTTGATGAAGAAATTTTGAATTGTGTTAAGTATGGTTGAGTAAATCTAGAATATATATGACCTGTGTGATCAATTTCATAATGGGCAGAGGATACCTACGGTGCCCAAAGAAGAATGAAATCATCGTTGCAAAGTTAGGATATATGTATTATATGTGTATTGACTGATGTAATTCTTTTGTAGAATCCCCTGAACCTCTGTGTGAATAATCTCAGTAATGGAGTCGAATGATGTCCTATGTAATTGGAAGAGTTGAATAATACTTTGTATCTGATGAGGGAGTTGATGGGAGATGGTGTAGATTAATGGAGTAGCGGAACACTTGGTGACGACGAAACGCAAAACATTAAAGTGCAATTTAATTATAATAATACTTTTAAAAAGGCGACGAAACCCAGCGTGGAAGAGCGGAACCATGATCGTGTGAACAGTAAAGGTGGTTTACGGTTTTCATCACACCACCTATGTGGAGTAAGCGGTATTTCCTGGATGAGGAGCAATTCCATAGAATGCTCGACATGCGTCCCTGTATGATTTTACAAAACCGTTTTTCACTATGCACCATCGCGCATTATAGTTCAACCCAGGACGCCCAGCGATATCGTTGAGCGCCGTTGATCTGGGAAGGGGTCATCGAACGGTCGTCATTTGTTGAAGATGCACGAAGATTAACACAGGTATGGCGGACCATCACACGATAACATTCGGCATCGGAGGTCGAGCGATTTGTAGATACACCGTTGATCTGGAAGCTTGCTAATCTAACGGTGATCGGACGCTGGACTTGCGCGAAGTTTACTGTGGTTCGATGGGCATATTGGATTGGCTATTGACTATGTATGTGGGCCCGAGGTCAAAGGTTTATCGTAAAAAATAATTTATTTGGAAGCGTTGGATATTTCTATAAAGTCCGAAGGGTTAAACTTTAGACATAGGGTTTGGGAATTCAAATGTTGTAAATATATTTATTTATCAATTTATTTAAAATTGATAAATAAAAATTAAAAAGAAATCAAAAGCCCCGTGGGATAAACTAAAAAGAATACTGACAGAGGAATACCATTAGTGGTTCGTGGTTTTGACTCATGGTTTTAATAAAGGAAAAACTATATAAGGAGAAGGAAAAATAAAGAACGGGTGTGCATTGTAAGGGTTGTGAATAAAATTTCAAAAAAAGGAATATCTGTATGGGCGAGTTCTGTTCTTAATTGATAAATCTGAAACTACGATGCACCCATGAATGTAATTATCTGACGATGATAAATCTCTGGTTTGAATAACGGACGAAATCATGAAGAACTAGTGTGAGTATAAAGAAAATAAATAAATTTGGTGACCAATCCAGTATGAAAATTGATGAAACGTGGTCTGCATTGGTGCTGAGGATCGAAGCCTTCAGAGAGGGGGTTGTAGCTCCCTTCCAGTGGTAGCTGGTAAACGAGAGCGGGGGTTGTAGCTCCCTTCCAGAAGAGATTGGTAAACTAGAGAAGGTCGTAGCCTTCTGCAGGTGGGTGCCTGCGTGCTGGTATAAGTCTGCACCAACATATATTGTAAGAAGTTTTCTCTATAATAAAAATTGAAGACTGAGATTACAACAGCAGTGGTTTTCTCCCGAATTGGGTTTCCACCTTAAATCCTGGTGTTCATATGTGTTTGATGGTTTTTTCTGTTATTTCTGTTCATGCTTAATGTTTATCTGATGCAATGCTCTAAGTAAAGACATAATAAGATATCTGGACATTCATGTTGGATGCAGTCTGTAACATAAGGTTTTAAGTGAAAGAAAAGAAAAAATTTTCAACCCTAAATACTGATTCACCCCCCCCTCTCAGTGTTTTTCCCAACAATTGGTATCAGAGCAGGTAATTCTGAAAAGCTTAGCCGCTAGAAGGAAGATCAAGCAAGATGAGCAACCAAGATGGAAGAACATCTATCAGGCCTCCACTCTTTAACAGAAACAATTTAATCTTATGGAAAACAAGGATGAAATCCTATCTTCAGTCTCTAGGCGCAGAGGTATGGGAAATTGTTGAACAAGGATATCAATATCTAGCTGCAGTACCAACAGATCTGACGGAAAGGAATAATTATGAAACAAATGCAAAGGTGTTCAATGCTCTATTGGGAAGTCTAACTGAATCAGAATTTGTCAAAGTCATGCAGCTGAATACAACCAAGAAAATATGGGACAAAATCATTCTAAGTTATGAAGGTGATGCAAAGGTAAAAAATGCTAAACTCCAAACTCTCAGAATTCAATATGAGAATCTAAAAATGGATAATGAGGAGAGAATTGCAAATTTATTTTTACGTCTTGATGATATTGTAAATTGTATGAGAAATTTGGGAGAAACAATAACCGAATCTACCTTGGTTGAGAAAGTTTTAAGATCACTAACGACAAAATTTGAGTCAAAAGTTTCTGCTCTTGAACAAAAGAAGGATCTTCAAAATCTTATTGTGGTGCAACTTCATGGCATACTAACTGCATATGAAATTAGAAGAGGAGGACCATCAAAAGTCAAAGAAGCAGTGTTTAGAACTTCTACAAAAGGGAAGGAAGTACAAAAAATAGAAGGATCAGGATATATCTCAGAAGAAGATGAGATAAACTTTGTAAAGAAACTTCAACTTGGCACAGGACAGTTCAGAGGTAAGCTTCCTTTCAAATGTTTTGATTGTGGAAGAGTTGGTCATTATGTTGCTAAGTGTCCTTATAAAGAAACACATAAAAAAGGGAAGGAAGTAGCAAAAAGGAATAAGAATCGTTTTAGCACTAGAAAGAGTTACTATACTCATGAAGACAGTGATGGGTTATCTGATAGTGAGGAAGAATGTGAACAAGATCTTAGAATTCTCATGGCATTTGAAAAATAATCTAGAGAAGAAAAGGATACTTTTGTGGATGCTCTAGAAGACAGTGATTTTCTTGATGAAAACAATAAACTCAAAATCTGCTTAGAAGAGAGTAAAATAATCATAGAAACTCTGAAAAATCAGCTTGAAGAAAAGGAGAAACACAATGAGAAATTAGAATGTGAAGTAGTAAGTCTAAGAAAAGAACTTGAGAAAGCAAAAACTTTGAATCTTAGATTTGCTAAAGGATCTAAAACCTTAGATGAGATTATCAAGGTACAACGTTCTCCTCTTATAAAGACAGGTCTTGGATATATCGGAGAATCTTCTCAGGCTTCAGCACCAAATTATCTAAAAGCAGTTACAGTTGGTTTACAACATGCTGCCACTCAGCAAGGGAATAAAGAATCTTTACAGGTAAAGCATGATCATCTCAATTCAAAGAACACTAATAGGAATGTCTTTCAAAGAAACACCAATCAACAGGTAAATTCAAGTAGAAGATTTTATGATCGCAGAAATTTCTTCTTCAATGGACAATGTTTCTCATGTCACAATTTTGGTCATAAATCTGTTCAATGTGTTGCATATAAAACCATCATGACAAGAGAAGCAAGAAAGAAAAGGATTGATATTGAAACAAGGAAGAATACTTATAACAAATTTTCTCCTCTTCAAAATGAAGTTGAATGTGATTATTGCAATAACTTTGGCCATAAAGAATCTGAATGCAGGAGAAAAGTTCAGCCAAAAGAACATGTTCCTTCAAGCTCCAAGTATGGAAATAGAAGGAATTACAGGTTGAAAATTGTGGCATAGCGTTATTTGCAGAAGATGAAGAAAACCAATGGTACATTGATAGTGGATGCTCAAGACACATGACAGGTGATAAAGACAAACTTCTTGCATATAGTGCTCTAGAAAAGGAGAAGAATGTTACATTTGGAAATGATACTCTTGCGGTCATTAAAGGAAAAGGGTCTATTTTCCTAAAAGATAAGGTGAAAGCTAATGAAGTCATGTATGTGGATGGATTAAAGCATAACTTGTTAAGTGTAAGTCAAATGTGTGATCAAGGAACTGAAGTTGTCTTTAGTTCAAAAGAATGTGTGGTACGTGATCTTGATATAGGTAAAGCAATTATAAAAGGAAAAAGAACTCCAAAAAACCTGTATAAATTGAAGAACTGCAAAGAACAATGTTATTTGAGTAAATCTTCAGAAAATTGGCGATGGCATAGAAGGTTGGGGCATTTGAGCTTCTCTCAAATCAACAAATCAAGCAGACTTAAAGCTGTCCTAGATCTTCCTAATATTACTCTACCTGAAAATATCATATGCAAATCTTGCCAATTCGGTAAGCAAACCAGAGTACAATGTAATGCCAAGGAAGGATCATCAAGTAAGCCTCTTGAACTTATTCATACTGACATATGTGGACCTATGAGGAAAAAGTCACCACGTGGTGAAGAATACTATATCTTATTCATTGATGATTTCTCTAGAATGTGTTGGATTGGGCTGCTTAAAAACAAAGATGAAGAATTTGAGAAATTTCAGATCTTCAAAGAACTAGTTGAGAATGAATTAGATCTAAAAATCAAGTGTCTCAGATCTGATCTAGGAGGAGAATATACATCAGATGAATTCCTTGAATTTTGTGAACAACATGGCATAAAAAGACAGTTTTCTGTAGCTGGCACTCCACAAAAAAATGGTGTTGTAGAAAGAATGAATAGAACAGTTCAACAAATGGCTAGAGCTATGCTTGATGATTCCGGAACACCTGACACATTTTGGGGAGAAGCAGCACATACAACAGTAAACATTCTCAACAAGGCACATGTTCGTGTAAATAGTGATCAAACTCTGTATGAACTCTGGTATGGTAAACCTCCCACTGTAAAGCATTTTAGAATTTTTGGAAGCAAATGCTTTATCAAGAATAATGATGAAAAATTTGGCAAGTTTGAACCCAGAGCAGATGAAGGAATATTTTTTGGTTACTCCTCTAGGAGTAGGGCATATAAATGTTACAATAAAAGACTCCGGAAGATTTTTGAATGTGTTGATGTTGTTATTGATGAGTCTCCTGTAGCTCCAAAAGAAGAAAAGAAAACAACAGATGAAGATGATGATGACACATATCCTTCTACATAAAATAGTAATGATACAAATAGTGAACCCGGTGAAGAACCCGAAGATAATTTGTCTGAAAAGGCTCCATCCAGATATGTTCAAAAGAATCATCCAGAATCTCAAATTTTTGGAGAAAAGGGATCAGGTGTACAAACAAGAAGGACTCTCATGGGATCTTCTAGAAATCTGGCATTTCTATCCACTATTGAACCTCACAGTGTTAGTCAAGCTAGCAAAGATGAATGTTGGATTCAAGCCATGAATGAAGAGCTTGATCAAATTGAAAAGAATCACACTTGGGAATTAGTACCAATACCTTAAGACAAAAATGTCATTGGAACTAAATGGATATTAAAAAACAAGTTAAATGAGAATGGGGATGTTATAAGAAATAAAGCTAGACTTTTTTACAAGGGGTATGCTCAACAAGAAGGTATAGACTTTGAAGAAACCTTTGCTCCTGTAGCCAGACTTGAAGCCATAAGAATGTTTCTTGCTTTTTCAAGCTTCCAACAAATCAAAGTTTATCAAATGGATGTTAAATCTGCTTTTCTCAATGGTGATTTAGAAGAAGAAGTTTACATAGAACAACCAGAAGGATTCATTTTGGGAAATGATGAAAAACTTGTTTGTAGACTTAAAAAGGCTCTATATGGTCTCAAACAAGCTCCAAGGGCATGGTATTATCGTCTTGACAAATATCTTCATCAACAAGGATTTTCAAAGGGGTCTACTGATAGCAACTTATACACAAAAACTAAAAATGACAAACTATTGATTGTGGTTGTATATGTTGATGATATCATTTTTGGAAGTAATGAAGAGTCTATGAGTCAGAAATTTTCTTCTGATATGCAGCAAGAATTTGAAATGTCTTTACTTGGGGAACTAACATTCTTTCTTGGCTTGCAAGTGCAACAAGCAATAGATGGCATATTCTTATCACAAGAAAAATACTTCAAGCAAATCTTAAAGAAGTATGGCATGGAATATTGCAAACCTGTAAGTACACCAATGATAATCGGATGTAATCTCAGCTCTAATGATGATTCCCCCATGGTGAATCAACCAGAATACAGATCTATGATAGGAAGTCTACTTTATCTCACTGGGACAAGACCAGAAATCATGCATGCAGTTGGGATTGTTGGAATATTCCAAGCTAATCCAAAGGAGTCTCATCTTCAAGCTGTGAAAAGAATATTCAAATATCTACAAGGAACTCAAGACTTTGGACTATGGTATCCAAAGAATGTTGATCTTACTCTTCATGCATACACTGGTGCAGATTGGGCTGGAAGTGTTGATGATATGAAAAGAACTAGTGGTGGTGCATTCTATATGGGGCCCCGGTTAGTATCTTGGTTTAGCAAGAAGTAAAGCTCTATTGCCTTATCTACAACAGAAGCAAAATATGTGGTTGCAGCATCATGTTGCACTCAACTTCTCTGGATGATGCAAACCTTACAAGACTTTCAAATCAAATTTTCACCTCCTATCTTCATTATGTGTGATAATACAAGTGCTATCAGTATCTCAAAGAATCCTGTTATGCATTCCAAGACCAAGCACATTCCCATCAAATATCACTTCTTACGTGAACAAGTGCTTGAAAAAAAAGTGAAATTGGAGTATGTTTCCTCCAAAGAACAAGTTGCTGATATATTTACCAAACCTCTACCTAGGGAAGCGTTCAAATATCTCAGACAGAAACTGGGAGTAGTCTCTGCCATGCAGAGGATCAGGTCTACTTAAATACAGAAGATTAAATTGGTTGTGAGGTGTTGTTTGCACAGGCTAAGGGGGAGCACTGGTCATATGAAAAGGATGCATTGTTGTTATGAAGATGCAACATGATCTCAGGGGGAGCATGGTATTGTCAACTCTTTGCCATTGATGTCAAAGGGGGAGGAAAAACTTCTATAAGGCCATCAGAGAAGAGTATTGCCATCAATGCCAAAGGGGGAGATTGTTGGAAATGTTGTCATTGATGGCAAAGGAATTGGCAAAGATAGGAAGGAAAACAAGACAGAGAGGTAGCAGAAGCAGCAGATGACACAGAGGAATTAGAGACAGAGCAGTAGAGTTGAATTAGGAGTTTAATACAGTTTGCAAAGGAGATGGAAAAAGGGAGAACTGTTGAATTGTGTTAAGTATGGTTGAGTAAATATGGAATATATATGACATGTGTGATCAATTTCATAATGGGCAGAGGATACCTACGGTGCCCAGAGAAGAATGAAATCATCGTTGGAGAGTTAGGATATATGTATTATATGTGTATTGACTGATGAATTCTTGTGTAGATTCCCCTGAACCTCTGTAATGGAGTCGAAAGGGTTGGATAATACTCTGTATCTGATGAGGGAGTTGATGGGATATGACGCAGATTAATGGAGTAGCGGAACACTTGGTGACGACGGAACGCAAAACATTAAAGCACAATTTAATTATAATAATACATTTAAAAGGCGATGGAACCCTGCATGGAAGAGCGGAACGATGACCGTGTGAACAATAAAGATTGTTTACGGTTTTCATTACACCACCTATGCGGAGTAAGCGGTATTTCCTGAATAAGGAGAGATTCCATAAAGCGCTCGACACACGTCCCTGTATGATTTTACAAAACCACTTTTCATTGTGTGCCATCGCGCGTTATAATTCGACCCAGGATGCCCAGCGATATCGTTGAGCGTCGTTGATCTGGGAAGGGATCATCGTACGGTCATCATTTGTTGAAGGTGCAAAAATATTAACACAGGTACGGTGGGCAATTGATCGTTAACGTTCAGCATCGAAGGTCGAGCGATATGCATATACGCCGTTGATCTGGAAGCTTGCTAATCTAAAGGTCATCGGACGCTAGACTTGCGCGAAGTTTACTATGGTACGATGGGCATATTTGATTGGCTATTGACTGTATTTGTGGGCCCGGGGTCAAAGGTTTATCATATTATTTGAAATCGTTAAAATGCAAAAAGTTAACTTTAATCCTAACGTTCTGTTCAAAATTGTAAATATATTTATTTACAATTTCTTCAAATTGATAAATAAATTTAAAAAGAAATCAAATAGGTACATAAGGGTGCTAAAGGAGATACCGTCTAGGAATACCATTAGTAATTGAATGGTTTTGACCCATGGTTTTAATAAAGGCGAAAAATATATAAGGTGATGAGAATGATGAAGAATGTGTGTGTGAAAGGGTTGATAATAAAAAAATCTCTTTTAGAGATATCTGTATGAATAAAATCTAATATATCTGAATCTATGGTGCACCTGTGAATCAAGATCTTAAATTAGATGATGATTAATTCCTGGTTCAATCGACTGACGAAATCATGAAGAACGTATAAGGGTTGTGAATGAACACTTCACTCTGAAGTATATCTGTATGGAATGGGTAACAAATTACTGAATTAAGGATGCACCTCTGAAGAAAATAAACAAATCTGGTGGTCTGCAAGGTATGTTGTGTGGAAGTGCATGAAGCATGGTCCACAGTAGAACTGAGGGTCGAAGCCTTTAGTAAGGGGGTTGTAGCTCCCTTCCAGTGGTAGCTCGTAAACGAGAGAAGGTTGTAGCCTTCTGCAGGTGGGTGCCTGCGTGCTGGTATAAGTCTACACCAGCATATATTGTAAGAAGTTTTCTCTATAATAAATATTGAAGACTGAGATTACAGTAGCGGTGGTTTTCTCCCGAATTGGGTTTCCACCATAAATCCTGGTGTTCATATGTGATGTTTATGTTTGATGGTTTGTTCTGTTAATTTTGTTCATGCTTAATGCTTATCTGATGCAATGCTCTAATTAAAAGACATAATAAGATATCTGAACATACATGTTGGATGCTGTACTGTAATATATGGTTTTAAGAGAAAGAAAGGAATAAAATTTTCAGTTCTGAATACTAATTCACCCCCCCCCCCTCTCAGTATTTTTCCCAACAGTCAAGTGGTTACCTCTCGCTGAATGGTGGTATAACACTTCCTTCCATACTGCAGCAAAAATGACCCCATTTATGGAACTTTATGGATATCATCCACCATCCATCACATCATCCTTAAGGGAAAATTCGAAGGTTCAAGCAGTGGAAGATCACATCGAGCATCAGCAAGAAGTTCTCCAACTCTTAAAGGATAACCTGAATTTGGCACAAAATCGAATGAAACAACAGGCAGATCAACATCGTAGCGAGAGAAGTTTTGATGTAGGAGATTGGGTATTTTACGGCTACAACCATACAAACAAATGTCCCTCAAGCAAGCAAAGAAGGATAATAAATTATCGCCAAAGTACTATGGTCCTTACAAGGTGTTGCAAAAGATTGGTACTATGGCATACAAATTGGAGCTTCCTGCTTCTTCACGAGTGCATCCGGTTTTCCATGTTTCATGCTTAAAGAAGGTTATAGGTGAAAATATTCCAGTTCAAACAATATTGCCAGAACTTGATAAGGAAGGAAAAATCATATTGGAACCTGAAGCGGTCACGAAAACAAGAACTCGACAGCTACGGAATCGATCAATTTCAGAGTATCTCATCAAGTGGAAGAACTTACCCACTAAAGATTCTACATGGGAGGATGAGAAGTTTATACAGAAGCACCCAGAGCTACTCAAGCGTTGAGGACAACACTTTTTTGGAGGAGTGGGGCATGTTAGGTCCCTATATTACTAGTATAGTCCCTTATTGTTATTAGTGTAACCCCCTTATTGTTATTATTGTACCCTTGTAACCTCTATTTTGTTATTATTGTGCCCTTAAATTATTATTTTTAGGTCGGCTAGGATTACATTGTGGCCCACTAGGATTACATTATGGCCACATGGACTGCTATATATAGAAAGGAGGTTTTGTAAATTATATCATCCAAGAATTGTTCATTCATGTAACGTATTGGAGGTTGCCCCCTCGAAGTGGCTTATTTCTAAGGCATTGATATCTCTTTTCTTCTATTTTTGGAGCTGGTTACACAACATTCTGATGGATTTAAGTTCTTACTGATGTAATAAATGGTGTAAGGTTTCTTCTCCTCTAGCTTCCCTAAAAAATCACCCACAACTATGTCAGATGCGTCCGTAGCGATATGGAATGCCAATCTCTAGTTTTTTCCTTGTAAAACAGGTGTTGTTATTACATAGTTCTTTAACTTCAGAAAGGCCTACTCACACTTCCCTGTCCACACAAATTTTGCATCTTTCATGAGAAATGAAAACATAGGAGATGAAATCTTTGAAAAATTCTCTATAAATATCCTATAGTATGCTGCATGTCCGAAAAAAATATGTACCTCTTTCAGAGTTTTAGGGGTCATATTTTCGAGATTACCTCAATTTTTGCAGGATCTACCTTGATTCCATCTACCGAAATGCAATGTCCCAATACAATACCCTCGGTCATCATCATGTGGCATTTCTCTGTGCTCAAAGAAACATTAGTTTGTTCACAACGTTCCAACACTTTTTCAAAATTAGCTAATGTTGTCTCAAGGGCATCCTCGTAGGGTGTAAAATAATCCATAAATATTTCAAGGCAGACATTCAAAAGATCAGAAAAAATACCCAATATTTCCCTCTGAAAAGTTGTTGGTGCATTACAGAGGCCAAAAGGAAGGACTTTGTATGAAAAAGTGCCCCATGGGCAAGTGATGGTTGTCTCATCTTGGTCTTCTAGGGAAATTTGTATTTGATTATAGCCACTAAACCCATCTAGGAATGAAAAAAACTTTTTCCAAGATTGAGTATCTAGGACCTGATCAATGAATGGTAATTGAAAATGGTCCTTCTCAGTAGCCTTGTTAAGCTCTCTATAGTCTACACAGATTCTCCATTTTCCGTTCTTTTTCGGAACTATGACAAGTGGAGACACCCACTGGTTATAAGAAATGGGGTAGATGAAATTAGCATTAAGGAGTTTCTGCAATTCTTATTTCACTATATCCTTAAGTGTGGGGTTCATTCAACGTTGTGGTTTTCTAACTAGTTCGCAATCCTCTTTAAGATAAATGTAGTGAGTGCATAGGAAAGGATGGATTCCTTTCATATCCATATAGTCCCATGAAAATTCCTTTTTTTATTTCTGTAACAGCTATATCAGTAATCTGTTTTGTTTAGTAGTCGGGTTAGGATTGATGTTTAAACATTTCCCAGGTTCAATTTCAACGGGGCTGCTGATAGTATGCGGAGTGGTTTTCAAATGTTCAATAGTTGCGTCATCTACCTCATCTTCTTCCCCCAGTTCTCTAATGGAGGCAACAAAGAGTGAATTACTAATAAAACCATTAATGATATCCTCCTCTGTTTCATCCTTAAAGTAATGTGCTTTTCCAAGCGTGAGAAGAGGTAGGGAAAGATCAGATTCAGGTTCAAATTCGTCCCACCAGGGACTACTCAAATCCATATGAGGTTTTTCTGGGGGGTAAAGATTCAGGTTCTAAGTGGCCTACCCATATGAGATCACCATAGATCCAAACCAACATCTGATATATGCATTTGCAGTGGCTAGCCACGGTCTTCCTAAGATTAAAGGATGACCCCCCAGGTTGGATTTGGTTTGTAAAATGAGAAAATCAGCTAGATAATTCTAATAAGCCACAATGATATCCACATATTCTATCATTCCCTTGGGCTTGACACAGGACCTATCTTATAATTCAAGCACTATGGGTGTAGGTCCAAGTCCATGAAGTCCTAGGGAGATGAAGAGGTCTTTAGTCATGACATTAACGGATGCCCTTAGATCAATCAAAGTATTGGTTATAGGTTGATCGTCAATATGGACAGTCACTGTAGGGTTCCCTGGGTCATTATATTAAGTCAACAAAGGCTGATCAATCATGGGATTGGACAATTTCCCCATGACATGGATAGTAGTAGGGTCTTTGGGTTTTCTTCCAGGATTTTTGATGCATAGATCCCTCACTGTTTTAGCATAGATAGGTACTTCCTTAAGAGCTTGTAACAACGAAATTCTCACATACAAATTTTGTAGTTCCTTGAGGAATTTAGATTCAGGTTGTGAGGCCATCCCAGTTTCAGTTAATCATTGAGGGTATGGAGGATTCTGAATGCTAAAAACTGAGTCATCTATCACAGATGAACCAAATTTTCTCGGATTGGCTGCTGTAGAAACAACAGATCCTCCTGAGCTGGTTGCTACATGTGTAACAGTGGGTGTTGTATTAGTTGTTACATGTGTAACAACTGCCTTAGAATCGCCCATATCCTTTCTAGGTGACTCACATTATTCGGTAATAATGGGAGTATGTTCAGGTCTGATTACTTTCCCTAATCGAACTTGAACCTCTTTAAGTCCAATAAGAGTAATAAGATAAGTCTGGAGGGTAACCAGAGCATCCATGCTCTGGGTTGCCTTATTATTCGGATTGGGGTTAAGTTGCACAGGTAATTAGGGTCAGACAAAAGGTGTAGGATTTTGAATAGAAGGTAGTTGTAACTGATGCTGATTTATTGGTAGTGCATGGGGTACTAGACCTTGGCCATTAATTCTCCAATTCTGACCAAAAGGATTGGGTTGTGATGGGGGATATTGCATTGGTAGAGGAGATGGCCACTGGTTCCATGGTGAAGGAAATTGTGTTGAGGAAGGAGTATGATACGACCATGGATATTGCTGACTATTATAAAAATTATTACAAGGATAAGAAGAGGAAAAATATGAAGGAATACCTATAGGTCATCGCTGCCATGGTCTCTTTGATCCGACAAAATAAGAAGACTGGACATCCTTGCTTGATTCTTGAAGTACTGCCTTCAGTCTGGGAAATTCAGGACACTAATTCATAGAATGCACCAACTCACAGATATTGCAAAGAATGGCGCTATTCATTCCACATTCTCTTTCTAAATGTTTCTTTTTGCATTGGGGACATAATCTTACTAAGGCTGCTTTAGCTTTAGCTTTTGCTTTCTTAACTTGTACCATGGTGATCTTGGCAGAGACAATTCTAAGGAGGTCGGTTTTAAAATCCTCAAATAGGTTTCTGATCTCTGCTCTGGTTACTGTTCCACTCATGGACTTCTGTATCCAGACTAAAGGGTCCCAAATTGAACTTTTCCCTTTGACTGATCCTCTTGAGCTACGCAGGAAAAGCTTCATTATTTCATCAAGTGGCTCTTGCAATATGTCCCCTTTTCCCAATAGGTTCAAATGCTACAGAAAATCATCTCTTATACCTCTTAAGAATATTGGATTTAGAATTTTCGAGTCTAGGTTACTGAACTTAGACCTTTGTAAATTGTAATGAAATCGCTCCATATAGTCTTCCAGGATCTCTTCCTCCTTTTGTGCAATTATGAAGATCTTGTCCTTCAAATCCCTGGTTCGACAGTAATCCTGATACTTAAAGAGAAAGGCCACCCTCATGTCATTCCAGGTTCGAATCGTGCCAAAACCCAGTCTCGTGAACCATCTTAATGCTACTCCTTTCAGAGTAGCAGGGAATACTTTAAGCTTCTGGGCATTTGAAGTGTAGTCATAACTTCTACACAGCATATTGAATTCAAACAAAAAGGTATCAGGATCTTCAACAACCATCCCTTGAAAGGATGGTAGGGATGATAAAGGAATATTCTTCATAGGAGCCTCATCCCATGTTAATACTATCGGGAATTAAAAAGTAACACAACTATATGTCTTGACATTCTCATCCCCCATGGTTGATTCAACTGATGGGATGAACTGACCCCAGAGTGTGCTAGAGATTGATAAATAAAAGGATAAGTTTATTCTGGGACCAGTTGTTTAACAACACTACCAATGTCGAAATGATGATAAATTAAATGTCGTTCCTTAGGTGGCTGGTGCTCCCCACTGGTCTCTCCGTGTCCTTAAATTCTTAGATCCCGATCAATGGTTTTCCACTTCTATTTTTAATCTGGAGTCTTGATATTAGGAGTGTGTATACTTTTCGAAGGGTGGTGAGGTCCAGACACGGAAGACATCGATGGCCTAGGCTTTGATATGGTAGCTGCTTTCTGTGGTCCCATCTTCCTATTATCTTTGTATGATGTAGAATATTCCTTTTCTTCCCTTGAGATAAAATCTCCAAAGAATGTCTTTCTTCCCAAATCTTCACTCTTATTTTCCTTCTTGCGACACATATTTCCTACAATCAGTAGAGTGGGGGGTGTTTGTAGATGTTGATATCATCCTAATGGCACATATGGGCCCTATGTGTATCAATTCATCCTATAAGTGCTTCAATTTATACAACAGTGAGCCCACTCAAGTTCTTTAGAGCGATGTGTAGGTTCTTACCTCTCGTTTTACCACCCAACGACTGTATAGCTGAAGACACCCTAAAGGAACACCCAAAAATTCACACGTCTAAGTGTCGCAACAAGACATTAGTGAGCCCGATCAAGTTCGTTAGAGCGATGCGCAGGTTCTTACCTCTCATGTTACTGCACGACAATTGTGTCGCTGGAGACACACTAAAAAAATGCCCAAAAATTCACACTCCTAAGTGTCCCAGTAAGACATTGGTGAGCCCGCTCAAGTTCGTTAGAGAACTGCACAGGTTCTTACCTCTCATCTTACTAGCCGACAATTGTGTCGCTAGAGACATACTAAAAAAACACATGGAAATTGCACCTCTAAGTGCCCCAGTGTAGCATTGGTGAGCCCGCTCAAGTTCGTTAGAGCGCTATGCAGGTTCTTACCTCTCGTCCTACTGCATGACAATTGCAGGCTGGGTACACTCTATCTTCTAAGAAATAACTCTGGTTGATTTGATCGTCACTGCCATCCCCCGACAACAGCGCCAAAATGTTGGGGCTGTGGCTTTATTAATCACGATTAAATTCCTAAAACAGTACACATAAATAATCAATCTAGGGATGTCTTTTATTTCAATGACAACTACATTGTCTGTGCCGATACACCCAACCAGAAGCAAACCCAAATAAAGGATATCATTGCTGAAGTAAATGCTAGAAGGAAATCACTCATGCAGATATAAAATGATCTACAAGATTGTAATCACACCTCAATTAATCTATTCTAGCGCACCACACAACAATTATCTAGCTGGTATCTCTAATCTCATATGTGTAACAACATATAAAATATTGAAATTGAAGCGGATATATTCACAACTGAAACAAAAACAATAACACTTCTACTGATACATAAAAAAAATACAAACACACGTACACAACTACCTTAATCATTGCAATTCCTGCTAAAGAGGAGGGCCCTTCCTCCCTAGCAGGGCGCAGGTAGATAAATAACTTAATAGAAACTAAATCGAATAACGCATGTAACAACAATATCAGGATAATATGTATTAATATGAGAAATATTACAGGGCCAAATTAATGCTGTTTTGCGCTAACCTTTCAACCTCAAGGGTCGAGAACTATATAGTGGTTACATATTAGAAAAATGGGGGATGGATCAGTCATGAGAATCTTATGATTCTCATGCCAATCGAATTAGAATACATATGGTTGTAACCACTTCTTTAAAAGTTTGACTGGAAAATTATAGATTACAATAAAAACCTCCTAGAGGCTGTTATCCAAAAGTACAATACTTAATAACTTCTACAACTACCACGATAAATCACAACTATAGTGTAAAATCTATAGGACATGTCAGCATCAGGAGTTGACGAGATCCAATCAGCAGTACAGCTGTAACAATAGTTCGCCGGCAAGTCTGTAACAGCATGGTGGAAAAATCTCACTGTAACAACAAACCCTTAATTGATCCTGTATGCCTCGTGCTTGGGATCTTTTGTGCTACAAATGGCATCTGGAAAGACAACAAAAATACCATAGATCTCCTCCAAACATTCATCCTCAGCTAGTCATAAAAAGGCACGATACATCATAAGAATTGATGAAATGGCAGAGTAATGAAAATAAGGTGAAACGACACAAGTTAAGATAGAATGGTAGGAAAAAGAGGAAAATATAGTCCCAATGGTTATAGTCATGAGGTAAAACAGGGGAAACAAATGTAGTAAAAGTGTGAAAAACTGGCACCCAACACCAGTTCCAATAGTGAAGCTGAATGGCCTCCGATAAACCCTCTCAGGGGTTTAATCGAACCAATATCCTTGGAGTCCCCTAGTAAAACATTTGAATAAATGAAATATCCACCTCCAAGAAATGGCCAAGAGAATTTCCTATATCTCTTAATACATTTAAAGTCCAGAGAGGTCGAGGGAGCCCTGGAAGCTTGACCCAAATGGGTAGATCAACTAGCTTCTCCCTATACACATAAAAAAGAGGGTGCCATCTCTTGAAAAGGATCAGAGCTCGTCCAAAGCCCCATTTATACTCCAAAACCCAGGTAGCCATTTCCTTACTTTTGAACCTAACCATAAACCATCCATTCGCCATAATGCGAGCTTCAAAACTCAGATCGGGCCCTGCCTTCCAATTTTTCTCCACCCATTCCTTCAAGAAAGGAGCCGTGACCTTCTTTCCTTTGGCTTTCCCTACTAAAGTGTGTTCTGAAGTATCCATTGCCTCATCAATGGTTAGATAAATACCCAATAATAAATTCAGTACCAGATCGTTTCTCCTCACCGCTTTGGCTTTCTTCTACGAAGGGTTAGAGAGGTTCGACTTGCTGTCCAATAGGTTTTCAAAGATGCCCTGGGTTTGAGTCGCTTTAGACCCTTCATCTTCTAAAGTGGCTCGCTTTTCCTTTAACTTCCCTAAAGTCTGTCTGCTCTATATATCTTCATTTCCACGACTTGTCCAACCAGGACCCCATACCTCTTTTATGTTAGGGTTTCCATCTTGAAATGCCAACCCTGTAAACTAAATTATTTTGAGAGAGGCCTTGATTCTCTGTGCGACCCCTCGGGCCTGTTCCTTCCTTTAGCTGTGATTTGAGTCACTAATTTCCTTGGATCCTCCTCTGCCATAAAATCTACCTGAGCTATCTGTTCTCCTTCCAAGAAACCTGAGACCCCCAGCAGTCCCGGCGCAGAAATCCCTCCGGAACTGTAACCGTGACCCACCCTCTTAAGTTCCTGCTTTGATCCACCTTATTTAGCAAGCCACAATATCTTCTAGGCCTCCAGAATGAGAAAAATGGTTATATCCTTTAACATATCTCCCCTCTATCTGAAAATAACTCTGTTCTGCACCACCTGACCCGAAACCCTCGTTTTCAGATAGTGTAGCCTCTTGCATGTGGTTGAAATCTACTGCCATAGCCGTTAACGGGCTCACAGACTGTGTTGGAATGCTGACCATCCTGTCACCCAGACCCAGACCTCTAGGCTTGCCCACCTTTCCTACATTTTTCCCAACAAACCCTTTCAGATTCAACTCAGATATCTCCATTCCCCACATTGTGAGTAAATCCTTAGGCTCAGGATCTACCTCAACGTGCTCCGACCCATTGACCATCCCTGGTAACCTAGAAAGATAGATATAAAACTCTTGAATCCCTACCTCCCCACTAGACCCTGCCAACCGCCTCCACCAAAACCCCTTCAACGAAAATGCATAGTAATACGGTAAAAAAAACCATTTGAAAAGTAAAAATGGGCTATTTAACTAGGAAAAGGAATTACTCCAGAAAGTGACCTCCTGAGTTCGTAACTCTCCCGCACTATATCCAATAACTTCTGAGTCCGCTACCCGTACCTCCACCTTTATGCCATGCACATTCCTCCCAAGACCCCACTTGTCGAAAGCTGCTTGCACTCTACAGCAGCCCCATGGCAGTTTCTAACCTAGTCTCATCCCATCCTAAACACTAGGGTTTCACCCAGCTCCAAAAGTTGAAAGCATCGCCTTAGCCTCATCGAAGCCTATTTTCTAATTAATCCCACCCCAATAAAGTTTTTTATTTGAATAGGACTTGAAGGAAAGTCCCAATTGTTTTTTTGAAGTGATATTGGGTGGAAAACACATTTTTGGGGACACAAAGTACGTATGATGATGTATCATGGTTCAATGAAGTAAAATAGTGAAATTATGTTTAATTCTAGAGAGAAGCCTTAGGAAGTTAACAACGTAGTGGGAAGGGAAAACAAGTTAGTGCACTTTAATAAGGTACCATTGAATAGAACAATAGTACTACTGTAAAATTTATCCTAACACAGGTGGAATTCGGAAGGGAAAGGTTGTCACATGCCTCCTTGACAGTAAACTAGCTGGACATAAGGAAAATAAAGTGATATATCATAGCGGGTCATTAATTGGTACAAAAGTTATAAAATTAAATAATGGTTAGTAGTGGAAACTATTTACATGTCTAAGGGAGATTTTGGACTATATTTTTTAGTATTTAAAGAATTGCTATTATTGGGGTGAAAAATACCTAGTGAGTTGTTCTGGAGTTTATATTGCTTATCTTTCGCAACTGATTTGTGATGCTTCTTTATTGACTATGTTTTGAATGATAATTATGGAAAGAATAAATATTTATATGATATCTATCCAATATATACTTCATGTTTTGAAACCCTAAAGGAATAAAATCCCCATGGGATACTACATTGGTATCAGAGCTAGAATTGTAACAACCAGGAGGATGTTTGAAGATGGAACACATATAAAATTTCTTTGGCAATGAGTTTGCATAGCCTTGGAAGAAGTTAGAAGAGTAGCAAGCATAAACCATTAAAATATTGCAAGAGGGGAACAAAGGGGCCCTTACAAATTTTGAATAATTAAAAAAAAATGCTACAACATATAAGGAAATGAAGGGGATACATTCCTTGAACATGATGATAAGAAAACACAAAAACATAGATAAATGGAAATGGGACGAACTTTAGATTAACATCAAGAAAGAAAATAAAGTGATACTAATGATAAGCACAAGCCTATAAAACAAAGTATAAGAGAAAATAAGGTAGAGGAAAAAGCATGGACATGGATGTATCCTATAAAAAGAAGGAAAATAATAAATAAGACACCATAGCTAGTGGTAACTATTATCACCCTAGTAATTCTTAGGTCGTGGGATTTTGGTTTATAGTTAAATAAAACCAGGGGTAACCAAGAACCTCTTTTAGAATTCAGGATCTAGCCTTCCTGAGTTCTAGAGAGGGATCTCTCCTTAAGATTTAGCCTTGTTTTGTAATGGATTTTATGCTAGCTATGAGTGGAAAATTTGGTTTGATTTTTTGAATGTTGGTAGGAATAAAGGACTACAAGGGAAGCATAGAAAGATCTACCTAACCATTGGGCAATGGAGTCAAATTTATAGCAAACAAGACTAGAAAACTAAGGTCAAAAGAACATATATACTAAGGGCAAGATAGATGATCTTCAGAGGGTTTAAAAAGGCTATTTTGATGAAATGGTAGTTAAGAATCCTTAGATCATAGAAAAGGAAGAGGGAAATTGAGGTCAAACGAGACTAAAGAGCAATTAAGAATTCTAAAGTCTGGAAATCAGTAGAAAACATAAACATGAAAACTAATAAAAACAGAGAGCTTTGTACACTGATTCTGTAATATCTTTCCTAGTTATTCATTTAAGATAGAAAATAACACAAGATGTATGAATGAAACTTAAAGAAATAAACAATGAAAACTGGAAGATACAATACTCATCTGATCAGCACGAGGATCATTAGTTATGATGTCTATTTGCTTCAGTTTTCAGCCTGCTACTTCAACTTAACTCATATAAAATCCCAATGTTTCAACAAAAAATTCTATAGTGGTCTTGATAATTTTATTCCACCCAAAATAATTCGAAAGATGAAGCATTTATACAAATAAATTGCTTACAAAATATCTCAAAAGTTTGAGAGAATATCTCAAGAAAAAATAGGAATTATTACATAAGAAGAGGGACAGCTGCAAAATAGATGTGCAAGCTGTCCTCTTTTACAAGAAAAATAGAACAATTTATCTACTCAAATTGATTTTTTGTTTAGCTGGAAGTCTTGCTGGCACTTGGACAATGTATTGTGGAAGATGACTTGTAGTGTACTCCTCCTCTTTCACGTTCTGATATGATACTCTTTAACTTTGTTTCTTCACTGTTTACTACTGTAAATTAAAAATATCCAGCAGTAACATCTTGTTTTTACTGATACATTTTGACCACTGATACTCTTTAACCAATGATTTTTCATCTTGATATACTTTGATTGCAAATTTTCATAGTAAATCAGTGAACTCCTGCCATTGCTGTGCACTGGTAATTCTCATGCTTTTTAGCTTCCTATAAATTTCATCTGCTTCTGTATACTTTGCAAAATTGGGCTTTACTATGAAAATATGTTTGATTTCATTTTGAAAAAAGAACAAGCTTTCAAAATATTCCAAAATGAATTTACTAGTAGGAGACCCTTGAGATAAAGGTTTGTTGACCTATTCTTTGGAATATGCCCTGATTTTGTTATCATAATATTTTTGTGGCATCAACTTTTCATTCAATGCATGAATATCTAGTAAGCTTGCTTATGATAATACTGTGTATTTGGCCTAAAATCTTGTGATTTCCAAGTTCATATCTTTGCACCTGTCCTCCAAATTATTCATCATGTTTCTCTTATTCAGGACCTCTTTGATTTGGAGTATACTTTCAGTTCTATCCTAAATTTTTAACTCTTCAAGTTCTTCTCTGTGTTTTCCATTCAGGAATGTGATAAGTCTTAAGGCTTCAGCATGGTTATCATCCATTTCTTCTTTTGTCTTCGGTATTTCTATCTGTGTTTCTTTAAGTAACTCTTTTTTCTCATAAATTATTTGGATTTAGGGCCATTGCAAATGTATGCCCTGAATGATGTTATTCCAAAGATAATTCTTTATGTAAGATACTTGCTCAGTGAGATTAACCTGCTGTTGAAGAATCTTAACTTGTTCCTGTAATCTGTTGGCCCTTTTCTCATGTCCTTTGGAAGTGATTAAGGCATCTCTGTTAGATGTTTCAAGATTTTTGATGGTGCCTTTTAAGTCGATTATTTCTTTATCTTTTATGGACATGTCTTCCATAGCCTTGACTATGGCAGATGTTTTTCTTGTATGATCTACCTGTGATGTTGATGAAGAAGTGGCAGAAATGTCTTTAGAAGTAATTGACACTGCAGTTGTCAATACTCCTTTTGGTGCCAAATGTTTTGCCAATGTTGAGGGAGCAACTGTACTTACAGTTGGAATACCTGTAGGAATGGAAACTTGTTGAGCTTTCTTCAAACTTTCATTTTCTTGCATTAAAGCTTCTATTTGGTTTTCCATCTCCTTTATCTGGGCTTTCATTTTCAAAACAAGTTGCATAGTTTCCTCTTTCTCTGTCTTTTCCTAAAGGATGTCTTTTGCTTGAGGGTGCTCACTCTGTGGAAATTTAAGCTGCTTTATTAAGGTTGCAATATCATCATTCTTCTGCCTTATCAAATTTCTAGCAAATTTAGTATTTAAAGGATTTTCTTCTGTTTCAATTACCAAATATTCTAAGGATTTTATTCTCAAATATTTGGCATGTAAAGATGCTTTATCCAACTTCATTTGAGTTTGCAAGTTGGATACAGTATTTTGGAGCATGGTAGCACTCATTGTTTTGCTTACTACCTTTGAATATAGCATCTCTGATGCACTCCTGTGAAACTCTATCTGATCCAGTTCATGAATATTATCAGCATTTACTGCAAAATCTGTCTTTCTGTAGTCTGAGACTGATATTGGCTATGTTACCATTGGTTGGAGAAAGGACATGATCATTTTATTGGTTGAGTAATCAAATGCTGATACTAGTCTATCCTTATATCTTGGATTTTCTTTCAGAAGTTGAGAGTAAACTTCATTTTTAATTTCTACATTTTTCTCCCTGATTAGCTTGAACCTCTTCTGAATATCATAATCAGTTTCTTTAGTTGTTTTAGAAGAAGAGGGAGCTTCTGTATCCATTTCCATTTCAACCATCTCTTTGCCTTTATATAGTGCTTGTACCTGTTCATTTTGAATTTCTCTGAGTGTTTCATTCACAATGATGGTGGCATCATAATCTGTTTGCTACTCATTAGTATCATCCACAGCTATGACTCCTTCTTTTTCTAAAGTAGTCATTTTGGAATTTTTGCTGTATACTGTTTTGAATTTGTTTTCAATGATTATTTCGGCCAAATATCCTTCTTCTTTCCTTGGTATTTTGTTGGATACCTCTATTGATTGGTTAGCTGTAACCACCTGTGTACTGTTCAAATTATATGTCTGCTTATCATGATCATCATTAGTTAAAGTATTAGCCACCCATTCCAACTGATTGGCATATTTTTCAATTAGTGGCTTAGATTCATGGAGGAATGGGGGCAATTTGCATTTGATTCTGAGATTTCTTAGAATACCTTGAGGATCATAGCTCCAGTAAAAAATTTCCTGAAATTTTAATGCTGATATTTTTTTGGTTACCTCCTTCAAGGCATCTCTGCTGATAACTATAAAAGAGCCAATTTGAATTTTCAATTTGAATTGTGCCTTCTTTTTTGATGCTATAAAATTTATTGCATCTGCATTCAAAATTTGTCTTATGTATTCAAGAGCAAAGATCCTGATGGTTAGAAACTTTGGCAATTTATATGGGGCCAAGATTGCACCATATATTCTAATCTCGGTGTGATTTTTGTACAAACACCAATCACCCACTTTATAGTTTTCAAACAACTGTAAAATCCTTTTGATTTCCTCATTTATTCTTGGTGGTTCTACTTTATCCAAAAAATTGATAACAGGTCTGATAAATAAGTCATTGAAATCACTGTAACTGTACTCACTACTATTCTTTCTCAGAAGAGAGGTCCAAAATATTACTGAAAGTGGTTTGCCTTCCATATCCATCTTCTGTAATGCAAAGGGAAAATGATCTACTTGAGAGAAAAGGAAAAGATGTAATAGATATGAAGTGTATCTGAACACTCCTTCATTAGGTAATTTTATTAGCTGATAATGAATGTTTTCAGCAATAAATTTGGCAAATTCAAAGACCAACTCTGGCTGCTGTCCAGGTGACAAAGTGGAGAGGATGCCTAGGATAGAAGCATCTGTGAATTCATCATTAACATAACCTAAAATAAATGACAACATGGAAATGACCTTTCTGGAGCCTTCAGGAAAATCAAAGGTATCATAAGGAGGATTCACCTTGGGAAGATTGACATGATTGGGCATGAAGTTTTGAAGGATTTCAAACTTCCTAGGGAAATCTAGGTTTAAATACATCTGGGTCAAATCTTCAATTGACAATGACACTGCTAGTGGATCATGGCTTATCTGGAGCATGTCATTTATTGATTCAACAGTTATATAATATAAGACCTCACTATCTTTGTTAACCATGCACCTTTGATTAGGAATATAATGCATTTGACACAACCTTATGAAATCCTGAGGAGGGTGAGTGATGGGAACCACATACTTGGGCAAATTGGAATCCCATATAGGTATGTCATTGGCCACTTTATTTTCAAATTTCTCTTGACACCAGTTATGCACTTCGAGAAGATCAAATTCAAGGGTGGCATCAAAAATTCTGTAATCTAAGTCAATCAAAGGATTGCTTTCTTCAGTGGTGACAGGAGGGTGTAAAGGTCTGACCACTTCAGTAGAATCAACAATTAAAATAGGAGTAGGTTTATCAATTCTGGGAGGTTTGGGATTTGGAAGCTTGCTGGAGGCATGCTTCTGAGGTTTAGGACCTCCAGTTTTGGAGATTACCTGCTTTTTAGTCATTTTGAAGAAACTGAACAAGATTAAACTTTTTGTTTAGCTTTTTATGGAAGCAGAAGGTCAAATAAGCTGATTTGGGAGAAAATCAGAATCTAGGTGAGGGTTTATGAGGAAAAAGAAGATTTGTAGAGTGCAGAAGGTGAGAAAGGGGTTTTCAAAGGTTTCTTCAGCAATTCTAAGGTATTTTAACTGTAGGAATATCTTTCAGATGGTTAAAATCCTTAATTGGGAAGCGGCCAATTTTGGAAAAATTTTGACAGGGTTTCCCCTGTTTCTTCAAAGTTTAAGTTCTCTCAGATGAGTACTTTTTGGTTTTTTAATTCAAATTAATTTGATTTTATTTTAAAAATATGAAATTGGCAGGTTTGAATTACTGATAAATACCTTTGAACAGGTATTTTTGTAGTTGAACGGAATAGTAGATGGTAACAATCTTCAAACTGGTTGAATTGGTTTGATATCAAGCACTGGGAGTCATTGGAAGCCACTGTTCAGAGTGGGAATGACTTTAGGATGGCGAATTGGTTCAAATTTAGCTTGTCAATGGTGTATGCAATTGATACTTGGAGGGATAGGGTGCAAAGATATGAAAAATGATAAAGAACTAAGGTTAAAACCTTAGTTTTTATGGATCATATGAGTATTAATTGCAGGTCATGTCGACATGGCGGGAGCAGTTTTTTATTTGAAAGGAAAAACAGTAATGGTTTTCGCATTGATTTTTAGCAATAAGTGGTTTTAAGATTGGGCAATGCGATCCAATATAATTCAGACACGTAGCGGGTGGCGGTTTCTCAAAACAACTTTTTTAGCAAAATTTTTTGGGAACTTTGGTCGATCACTTTAAAAATGCGAAATGAGCTGTGCACCGTCGGATGTGGTGGAGTGGAGCAAAAAGTTGGGATTTGATGCAAAGTTGCGGGGTAAATGCAGTGGGGCCAAGTATTATAATCTGTACCATTGATTTGATGAGGGGAGATCGACGATTTAAATTTGATCTGATAGGAAATGGTGGGGACAGGGAAGGATTTATCGGATTTGTTTCTGACCGTTAGATTAGGGATGCTTGGAGATCGGATGAGTAATAATCAATGCGATGGGGGAAAGATAAGGGGTTGAGGATTTTTCATCGCGTTCGATGAGAACCGTTGGATCAATGGGATGAGAAGATTGGATGGTCACTATTAAATCCGAAAGCGATGAGGGTTTTTAGTAAGAGTTATATATACAAAGGCTTTTATACATGGAATAAAGTGGATGGGGAGGGGTTTAAAAAGGGTTTAAACCAAGGTTACAACTGTGGTAAAGGAATATTATCGAGAAATTAGAAAAGGTTAAGGTTTTAACCTTGGGGTTAAGGGTAATCGGGGAAGGGGATGTATTGAACAGGGGGATGGGTTTTGCGAAGTTTGGGTTAAATTAAACTTCAGGAATTTTTTATTTTTGTTTTAAACATATATGAAATATGTTGAACGCTTTCTTTATATTTTTATTATATAGTTTCAGATTTATCAAAGGTCTAAAACTATAGGGGAGAGAGGAAATATTTTATGGGTTGTTTTGTGTCAAAGGGGTAACTTTGGGATGTTTTTCAACATGTGCTTAATATCTTTGACACAAAAGCATATATTAAATGGGGTTTTGGGATCTCAAATAAAAGGGAACTATATTAATAGGACTAGGATAATTAATAAGGAGTTAATAAAATATGTTAGGTGTTAATATGGAAAGGGAAAAGTGAATACTCAAAACATACAATTATAACCAATAAAAGTGAAGATCAAAGCAAAAATTGCATTTATGATAATTTCATCACTTCTACTTAGGATAAAATGTCATTTTGAGGGTTTTATACTTCATGAAATGTGGGGAATTAATCAAATGGGGATTAGAGTATCATTAAGTAAAATGAGGTTTTTTACTTTTGATTTTTCTTGGAAATGAATGCATGAATGGAAAATGATCTGATTAGTGTGATTAATATAACAACTTAACATTTTCAACTAGTCAACCATAGAGCCTTGGGTCCGGTCCCAACAGAAGTCAAGGAAATGCCTTGAGCCTTTCTGACTGATAGTTTAGAATGATAAATGGCTGTGGGGAAGGGAAGTCAGTTATTTGTAGCCCCGGTGAATAATATTTACAATGATGCTTCTCACCTTCTTCTACCTACCCAATTTTAACTGCTAACATTTTTTCTTCCATTTTGATTAGGTGCATTTGTGCTAACAACCTTTACAATATTTATTCTTTCAAAAAGTAGTAAAAATATCTAATTCTACACTTATTTCATCTAGGAATCCAGATTAAACTGTTGGATTCACTTATTCTCTACCTACAACATTTGAAATTGAAAAATGACGAGTCAAGATTAAATTGTTCAACTCATCACAGATTATGGCATTTATTGACACTCTGCCATAATCAACTGCAAAAGGTAAAAGTAGTGGCATTTAGACTTGCACACTTTCATGTTTTATTCATCTTGTTTCTTTTGGGGTATATTTTTTTTTCTAAGTCCTTTGATCTTTCTTTTAGGATTTTTTACCCTCTTTTTGATTTTTTTTTTATTTTTTATTTTTTTATTTTATTTTTAATTTTTTACAAAATATGAGAATACAACTTGTAGAAGGAAAAGTACGTACATATTTACAAGACTATCATCAGTTAAGTCAAAATTATGAATCCTATATTTATAGGTTGCTAACACCGACTTCACTTGGAGATGGCATTTCCTGGTGAAATGTCAAAAAATTTGAGATCAGTAGCCTTCATATTTTACCTTTGATGATCTTAGTAAGTGTCTTCTGTCTTCTGCAAACTGAAATCTGATTTGAAACTAAAACAAAACACAACAATTTTCAATCCAACTTATAGATCTTAAACTCTTTAGGACCTTATCCTTGGCTTTAAATCTTAATGAAAAAACTAGCTGAAAATTAAAAACTAAAAAAAAATGGTCAAAATTATGAGCTTATTGGCACTCATTTACCTACTCTAATCTACTAAAAATCTTATTGAATCAGGTAATACAAAAATGCCAATGAAGCCAATCAAGTAGTTGTAAAAATAAATGGATAACTTGATTGCTTGTGATCAAAATTGGAAGTATATTATGATCATGTGCCTTTATAATAAATGATATGATGTGTAAAGGCCATTTTTTATGTATTTGATCCTTATAGAGAAAACGTGTTTGCAGATTTGGGCTAAAAATATTCTCCATATAATGTGATATAGGATCAATAAAAGCATGATGTATGTTATTTACTTCTAGGCCTTCAATGACTAATTGTTCAGTTGAATTATGAATATTAGACCATGAAACTATTTCTTCAGTCTTGTGTTTGGAAGAATAATCATCTTCAATATGTAAGTCAAAAGGTATTGCAATTTCTTCTTTCTTTGGAGAAGGAAGATTTTCAAAGAATTCTTTAGGATTTTGGAAATTGTATGACTGAATTTGAGAATGCAAAAGTTTAATTTCATTTTCATAATTTTCAGAAATTATCTCAAGAACACATTTTTTAAGTTGAGGAGAATATTTTCTTAATTTCAAAATAAGAAAGATAGCTCTTAGAAAATCCTCATCAAGCTGAAGTTCTAATATCTCATCCCTCAAAATAGCTAGTGATTGTTCTGTGAAAATATCTTTAATTGGGAGAACATAATTATCATCATACTGATCATATTTAGGCAAATCTTCAGAAGAAGGAATGTCATCAATTATAAACATTGCATCAGCATATTTCTCTTCCAACAATCCTAATATATTAGATTGGTGGCATTCTATTTGAAAGTTATTATTTTTCTCAATTGGAGTGCTATCAAGCAATGGGCCATTTTGGGAAGGCAGAATAACATAAGCATCAACTTGTTCTTCTGTCTCTTCATGGATAAAAAATTTAGTACATTCATCAACATTAGAAGAAGTAGAAACAATTTATTCATTATGTAAATATTTTGAGGATGGTTGCATGTTTAGAAGAAAATTGATTTCTTCTTCGGTGAGGGGGGATGGGAATCTCTGAATTCTCAGATTGAAATGACAATTGTTTTTTCTCTTATCTAAAAATTGATCATGAGGTTGAATATTTTCTTTAAATCCATTCAAAACATTAAATGAAACATCATTTGTTAATACATAGGGGCTTTGTGGATCTTGATTCATCTCCTGATCTATTTCATCTTTGTTTAACTCCTCCTGATTATTATGACATTTAAGTTGAGAATGAAAGCTATGGAATTCTTTTATTAAATCTTCAGGATGCCAATTTTCAAAATCTTCATCAATATTTTTAAGGTAATGTATGAGATCTTCAGCTTGATCACAACAATTTTCAGCTAATGATAAAGATGGAAAATTTTCTTTTTAATGCTCATAAAATACCTTATGAAAATCCTTTAAAGAAAATAAACTAGCAGGTTTGAGAGCTTCATACCATTCCCTTGCTTTTCCTTCTAAGGTTGCCATGAATATTTTCAAGAGGCAATCCTCATGCCAATCACCCTTCAATCTCTATGAGTGTATACGAAATTTAATGAGATGTAACAAAGGATCATCAATATTCTTATCTTGAAATATGGGAAGATTTGTACCCCAATTTGCCTTTGGTAGTTTGTGTGGAAATCTAGGTATGTGATCTCTGCTCATGGGAGCATATCTTATTTTTATTCTTGGATCGTCTTGAAAATTAGCCATACCGAAAGGCCACGATATTTGTAAGACCAAGTTAGATCCTTATATAAAATATAATACATATTGAAAAACTTTCTTAACAAGAAAGAACATAATGTCTTGGATTAGGATCCAAGTTGAAAGCCTGATCTTTCCATATTATTCTTCTAGGTTCATTCCTCCAGTGGAGTCTTGATTTTGAAATTGGTGTGGAGTCGCCAGGTGGATGATTTTAACCTTTGTGTGTCTGATCACTATCCACAATCATAGATCATATTTGAAATTGTAAAATATTTTTGAAGAAAAGGTTAGTTTCCCCAGTAGATTTGTCATTATATTACCCACAACCTTTAAAATTAATCTTAAAGTAGAAAAGATATGTTTTAAAAATCTTCCTCTAATATTAAACTTAAAAATGGAGAGTGGTTAGTTCCCTAGTATGGTCGCCAGTATGCTATCACCCTAGTAATTCTTAGGTCATGGGATTTTGGTTTATAGTTAAAGAAAACCAGGGGTAACCAAGAACCTCTTTTATAATTCAGGATCTAGCCTTCCTGAGTTCCAGAGAGGGATCTCTCCTTAAGATATAGATTTGTTTTGTAATGGATTTTATGCTAGCTATGAGTGGACAATTTGGTTTTATTTTTTGAATGTTGGTAGGAATAAAGGACTACAAGGGAAGCATAGAAATATCTACCTAACCATTAGGAAATGGAGTCAAATTTATAGCAAACAAGACTAGAAAAATAAGGTCAAAAGAACAAATATACTAAGGGAAAGATAGATGATCTTCAGAGGGTTTAAAAAGGCTATTTTGATGAAATGGTATGATCTGGACTAAGGGAAGTTAAGAATCCTTAGATCACAGAAAAACCAGAGGGAAATTGAGGTCAAACGAGACTAAAGAGCAATTAAGAATTCTAAAGTCTAGAAATCAACAGAAAACATAAACATGAAAACTAGTAAAAACAGAGAGCTTTTTACACTGATTCTGTAATATCTTTCCTATTTATTCATTTAAGATAGAAAATAACACAAGATTTATGAATTAAAATTAAATAAATAAACAATAAAAACTGGAAGATACAATACTCATCTGATTAGCACGAGGATCATTAGTTATGATGTCTATTTGCTTCAGTTTCCAGCTTGCTGCTTCAACTTAACTCATATAAAATCCCAATGTTTCAATAAAAAAGTCTATAGTAGTCTTGATAATTTTATTCCACCCAAAATACTTCGAAATATGAAGTATTTATACAAATAAATTGCTTACAAAATATCTCAAAAGTTTGAGAGAATATCTCAAGAAAAAATAGGAATTATTACATAAGAAGAGGGACAACTGCAAAACAGATGTGCAAGCTGCCCTCTTTTACAAGAAAAATAGAACAATTTATCTACTCAAACTGATTTTTTGTTTAGATGGAAGTCTTGTTGGCACTTGGGACAATATATTGTGGAAGATGATTGTAGTGTACTCCTCCTCTTTCACGTTCTTCTCTGATACTCTTTAACTTTGTTTCTTCACTGTTTATTGCTATAAATTAAAAATATCCAGCAGTGACATCTTGTTTTTACTGATACATTTTGACCACTGATACTCTTTAACCACTGATTTTTCATCTTGATATACTTTGATTGCAAATTTTCATAGTAAATCAATGAACTCCTGCCATTGCTGTGCACTGGGAATTCTCATGCTTTTTAGCTTCCTGTAAATTTCATCTGCTTCTGTATACTTTGCAAAATTGGGCTTTACTATGAAAATATGTTTGATTTCATTTTGTAAAAAGAACAAGCTTTCAAAATATTCCAAAATGAATTTACTAGTAGGAGACCCTTGAGGTAAAGGTTTGTTGACCTATTCTTTGGCGTATGCCCTGATTTTGTTATCATAATATTTTTGTGGCATCAAATTTTCATTCAATGCATGAATATCTGGTAAGCCTGCTTCTGATAATACTGTGTATTTGGCCCAAAATATTGTGATTGCCAAGTTCATATCTTTGCAACTGTCCTCCAAATTATTCATCATGTTTCTCTTATTCAGGACCTCTTTGATTTGGAGTATACTTTCAGTTCTATCCTAAATTTTTAACTCTTCAATTTCTTCTCTATGTTTGCTATTCAGGAATGTGATAAGTCTTAAGGCTTGAGCAGGCTTATCAGCCAGTTCTTCTTTTTTCTTCTGTATTTCTATCTGTGCTACTTTCAGTAACTCTTTTTGCTCATAAATTATTTGGATTGAGGGCCATTGCAAATTTATGCCCTGAATGATGTTATTCCAAAGATAATTCTTTATGTAAGATACCTGCTCAGTGAGATTAACCTACCGTTGAAGAATCTTAACCTGTTCCTACAATCTGTTCGCCCTTTTCTCATGTCCTTTGGAAGTGATTAAGGCATCTCTGTTAGATGTTTCAAGATTTTTGATGGTGCCTTTTAAGTTGATTATTTATTTATCTTTTATGGACATGTCTTCCATAGCCTTGAATATGGCAGTTATTTCTCCTATTGGATCTACCTGTGATGTTGATGAAGAAGTGGCATAGATGTCTTTAGAAGTAATTGACACTGCAGTTTCCAATACTCCTTTTGGTGCCAAATGTTCTGCCAATGTTGAGGGAACAACTGTACTTACAGTTGGAATAATTGTAGGAATGGAAACTTGCTGAGCTTTCTTCAAACATTCATTTTCTTGCATTAAAGCTTCTATTTGGTTTTCCATCTCTTTTATCTGGGCTGTCATTTTCAAAACAAGTTGCATAGTTTCCTCTTTCTCTGTCTTTTCCTAAAGGACGTATTTTTCTTGAGGGTGCTCACTCTGTGGCAATTTAAGCTGCTTTCTTAAGGCTGCAATATCATCATTCTTCTGCCTTATCAAATTTCTAGCAAATTCAGTATTAGAAGGATTTGCTCCTGTTTCAATTACCAAATCTTCTAAGGATTTTATTCTCAAATATTTGGCATGTAAAGATGCTTTATCCAACTTCATTTGAGTTTGCAAGTTGGATACAGTCTTTTGGAGCATGGTAGCACTCATTGTTTTTCCTAATACCTTTGAATATAGCATCTCTGATGCACTCCTGTGAAACTCTATCTGATCCAGTTCATGAATAGTATCAGAATTTACTGCAAATTCTGTCTTTCTATAGTCTGAGGCTGATTTTGGATCTGTTACCACTGGTTGGAGAAAGGACATGATCATTTTATTGGTTGAGTAATCAAATGTTGTTACTAGTCTATCCTTATCTCCTGGCTTTTCTTTTAGAAGTTTAGAATAACTTCATTTTTAATTTCTTCATTATTCTCCCTGATTAGCTTGAACCTCTTTTGAACATCAAAATCAGTTTCTTCAGTTGTTTTAAAAGAAGAGGGAGCTTCTGTATCCATTTCCATTTCAACCATCTCTTTGCCTTTATCCCGTGCTTGTACCTGTTCATTTTGAATTTCTCTGAGTGTTTCATTCACAATTATGGTGACATCATCATCTGTTTGCTGCTCATTAGTATCATCCACATCTATGACTCCTTTTTTTCTAAAGAAGTCATTTTGGCCTTTTTGCTGTATACTGTTTTGAATTTTTTTTCAATGATTGTTTCGGTCAAATATCCTTCTTCTTTCCTTGGTATTTTGTTGGATACCTCGGTTGGTTGGTTAGCTGTAACCACCCGTGTACTGTTCAAATTATCTGTCTACTTATCTTGATCATCATCAATTAAAGTATTGGCCACCCATTCCAACTGACTGGCATATTTTTCAATTAGTGGCTTAGATTCATCGATGAATGTTGGAAATTTGCATTTGATTCTGAGATTTCTCAGAATATCCTAAGGATCATAGCTCCAGTAAAAAATTTCTTGAAATTTTAATGCTGATAGTTTGTTGGTTACCTCCTTCAAGGTATCTCTATTGTTAACTATAAAAGAGCCAATTTGACTTTTCAATTTGAATTGTGCCTTCTTTTTTGATGCTATAAAATTTACTGCATCTACATTCAAAATTTGTCTTATGTATTCCAGAGCAAAGATCTTGATGGTTAGAAACTTTGGCAATTTATATGGGGCCAAGATTGCACCATATATTCTAATCTCGGTGTGATTTTTGTACAAATACCAATCACCCACTTTACAGTTTTCAGACTACTGTAAAATCCTTTTGATATCTTAATTTATTCTTGGTGGTTCTTCTTTATCCAACAAACCAATAACAGGTCTGATAAATAAGTCATTTAAATCACTGTAACTGTACTCACATCTATTCTTTCTCAGAAGAGAGGTCCAAAATATTACTGAAAGTGGTTTTCCTTCCATATCCATATTTTGTAATGCAAAGGGAAAATTATCTGCTTGAGAGAAAAGGAAAAGATATAATAGATATGAAGTGTATCTGAAAACTCCTTCATTAGGTAATTTTATTAGCTGATAATGAATATTGTCAGCAATAAATTTGGTAAAGTCAAAGACCAACTTTGGCTGCTGTCCAAGTGACAAAGTGGAGAGGAAGCCTAGGATAGAAGAATCTGTGAATTCATCATTAACATAACCTAAAATAAATGACAGCATGGAAATGACCTGTCTGGAGCCTTCAGGAAAATCAAAAGTATCATAAGGAGGATTCACCTTGGGAATATTGACATGATTGGGCATGAAGTTTTGAAGGATTTCAAACTTCCTAGGGAAATATAGGTCTAAATACATCTGGGTCAAGTCTTCAATTGACAATGACACTGCTAGTGGATCATGGCTTAGCTGGAGCATGTCATTGATTGATTCAGCAGTTATATAAAATAAGACCTCACTGTCTTTGTTAACCATGCACCTTTGATCAGGAATATAATGCATTTGACATAACCTTATGAAATCCGGAGTAGGATGAGTGATGGGAACCACATACTTGGGAAAATTGGAATCCCATATAGGTATGTCATTGGCCACTTTCTTTTCAAATTTCTCTTGACACCAGTTATGCACTTCCAGAAGATCAAATTCAAGGGTGGCATCAACAATTCTGTAATCTAAGTCAATCAAAGGATTTCTTTCTTCAGTGGTGATAGGAGGCTGTAAAGGTCTGACCACTTCAGTAGAATCAGCAGTTAAAATAGGAGTAGGTTTATCAATTCTGGGAGGTTTGGGATTTGGAAGCTTCCTGGAGGCAGGCTTCTAAGGTTTAGGACCTCCAGTTTTGGAGATTACCCGCTTTTTAGTCATTTTTGAAGAAACTGAACAAGATTAAACTGTTTTTTCAACTTTTTATGGAAGCAGAAGGTTAAATAAGCTGATCTGGGAGAAAATCAGAATCTGGGCGTGGGTTTATGAGGAAAAAGCATATTTGTACAGTGCAGAAGGTGAGAAAGGGGTTTTCAAAGGTTTCTTCAGCAATTCTAAGGTATTTTAACTGTAGGAATATCTTTTAGATGGTTAAAATCCTTAATTGGGAAGCGACCAATTTTGGAAATTTTTTTGATAGGGTTTCCCATGTTTCTTCAAAGTTTAAGTACTCTTAGATGAGTACTTTTTGGTTTTTTAATTCAAATTAATTTGATTTTCTTTTAAAAATATGAAATTGGCAGGTTTGAATTACTGATAAATACCTTTGAATAGGTATTGTTGCGGTTGAACGGGATATTAGATGGTAACAATCTTCAAATTGGTTGAATTGGTTTGATATCAGGCACTGGGAGTGTTAGAGTTAACACAATGGAAATTTAAATCAAATAAGACACACACAACATTCAACCATGAAAAAAATAGATTTCAACATGGGTCACCCAACCAATCTGGGCTACGTCCACCTAACAGGGCATCAACAATCTCATTAATCAACTGGAGAAATACAATAGCATAGTTTCTCTTCTGCTCATCTCTTCCACTCACCTCACATTCCTCATCATGCTCACTTGCCTCTACGGGTTTACATTTTATAGTGGTGAATGGAAACAGACTCATAAATTCTCTCACAACAAATATAGGATGCATTAACTCCTCATCATAAATTGATGGAGTCAATGTAGCAACAAATCCTATTGTTGTCACCTACACGAGATTTTCTCCAAAAAGAAATCTCAACAATCTCCACCTTGACAAAAATTAGTCTGATACCCTGTTTCATTATTTTTATTATCTTTTCTGCAAGCCAAGAGAAGCCAGACACCATCGTAGCTTCTCTAACAAAACTGGTTTCAAGAACATGTCTGCACAGTTTTCCTTTGTATGCACCTTTTGAAGAGAGACTCCCCTTTCAGTGATAATCTGTCTTACAAAATGATACTTGATAGGTATATCCTTTGATTAACTATGATAGGCCGGATTATTAGCCAAATGAATTACACTTTGACTATCACCAAATAACTTAATGTTGTCCTGTAACCTACCAAACTCACCAAACAAACCTTTCAGCCAAACAACTTCTTTGCAAGCATGTGAAGCAGCTATGTATTCTGGTTCTGTAGTGGATAAAGCAACAATATTCTGTAGCTTTGACATCCAGCTAATAGCTCCACCTGAAAGAGTAAAGACATATCCTGAAGTTGACCTTCTCTTATCCAAATCACCTGCAAAATCGGAATCAACATATCCACAAACATATTCATTGCTTCTGTTATAAGTGATACAATAATCACTTGTGCCTCTCAGATACCGAAGCACCCATTTCACTACTGACCAGTGTTATTTTCCTGGATTTTCCATATACCTGCTGACAACCCCAACTGCGTGTGAAATATCTGGTTGAGTAGAAACCATCGCATACATCAAAAAACCTACTACATTGGTATATGGAACTCGAGACATATATTCCTTTTCTTCATTAGTGTTAGGACATAAACTTGAAGAAAGCTTAAAATGGGAAGCAAAAGGGACTGAAACAGGCTTCACATTGCTCATACCAAACCTCAAGAGTATTTTCTCAATATACTTCTATTGTGATAGCCACAGCTTACCATTGCTCCTGTCTCTGAAAATCTCCATGCCCAAAATCTGTCTTGCTGCTCCTAGATTTTTCATATCAAATGTCCTAGCCATCTGAGCCTTTAACCTGTTGATCTCTGTTATGCTTTTGCTTGCTAAAAGCATATCGTCAACATACAACACTAAGATAATGAACATGCCATTACTTAATTTCTTAAAGTAAACACAATGATCATATTCACTTCTTATATAAATTTGACTCATCATGAAAGAATCAAATTTCTTGTACCATTGTTGAGGCGACTACTTTAGACCATACAATGATTTCTTGAGCCTGCAGACAAATTTCTTGTTCCGATTTTGAACAAACCCTTCCGGTTGTTCCATGTAAATATCCTCATCTAAATCTCCATGTAAAAATGTATTTTTAACATCTAGTTGCTGTAATTCTAAATCAAGTAAAGAAACTAACTCTAACACAATCCGAATTGAAACAATTTTTACAACTGGTGAAAAAATCTCATGAAAGTCAATGCTGGCTTTCTGAGAAAAACCTTTCGCGACTAGCCTCGCTTTGTACCTATCTTCTGTATCATCAACACCCTTCTTCAATTTGTAAACCCACTTACATCCCACAGTTTTCCTGTCTGTAGGAAGTTCTACCAGATCCCATGTGGCATTCTTGTCTAATGCCTTCATCTCGTCCTTCATAGCCTCTTTCCACTTACCACTGTTTGAACCTTCTATAGCTTCCTGATAGCACAAAGGTTCATCATCGTTAGCAGTTAAAGAAACTGACGTAACATAATCATCATACCTTTTAGGAAAACGTCTGATTCTCATAGACCTCCTTAAAGATGTTTCTGGTACTTCCCCAATTTGCTGATTATTATTTGTAGGAACTTCTTCATGATCAACATCTGAAACACGTTCATGATCTGCATCTGAAACTTGTTCATGATCTGAATCTGGAACTTGTTCATGATCTGAACTATTATCAGTATTTGAATTGGTTTCAAACTGAATGTGTTGAAGCTTAGGTACATTATCCTGTTTCAATTCATCATCTACATCTGGATTTTTAAGTGAAGATTCATTAAATTTAACATCTCTGTAAATGATGATCTTGTGAGTAGTAGGATCCCACAACCTGTATCCCTTAGTCCGATCACCATATCCAACAAAGATATATCTTTTTGATTTAAGATCTAATTTAGAATGCTGATGTTTCGGAACTAGAGCATATGCATCACAACCAAAAACTTTCAGTTTAGAATAATCACATGGATAACCTTTCCATACCTCTTGAGGAATTTTGCATCCTATCGCAGTTGATGGTGATCGATTTACCAAGTAACAAGCTGTAGAAACTGCTTCTGTCCACAATTCCTTCTGCAAATTGGCGTTACTAAGCATACTTCTTGCTCTCTCTAAGAGAGTCCTGTTCATGTGTTCAGCAACTCCGTTTTACTGAGGAGTATATACAGTGGTTTTATGTCTTTTGATCCCAGCGTCCTGGCAATAATTATCAAATTCCCTTGAAGTAAACTCCCCACCATTGTCAGTTCTTAAACATTTAATGGTTCTTCTAGTGATGTTTTCAACTAATGCTCTAAACTGTTTGAAAACTGTGAATACATCAAACTTCTTCTTTAACATGTAGACCCACACTTTTCTAGAGAAATCATCAATAAAGATACAAAATATGACAATCCTCCATATGAGGTTGTAGGATATGAACCCCAAAAATCAGAATGGATATAATCAAGGATTCCCTTACTAGTATGTTTTCCAGTTTTAAACTTCTTCTTGCTTTGTTTCCCAAATAGACAATGTTTGCAGAAATCTAACTTAGAATATTTTAAACTAGGAAGTAACTTACGATCAGATACAATTTTTACTTCTCTTTCGCTCATATGGCCCAACCTTTGATGCCATAAACGAATATAATTACTGTCATTTTTAGATACTGTAGAAGCATGATCCAACTCTGTTCTTCCTTCTAACTGATAAATATTTCCAACCTTCTTTGCTTTCATTACTAGTAAAATTCCTTTATAAACTTTCATTACTCCACCTTGAATAAAGGTTTTATATCCATTAGTGTCTAGTACTCCTAGTGAAATGAGGTTTTTTATTAGTTCAGGTACGTGTCTTACATTAGTTAGAATTTTATTTGTCCCATCAAAAATTTTAATCTGGATGCTTCCAATTCCAACAATATTACACGAGACATCATTTCCCATGTAAAAAACTCCATCATTGATTGATTTATAAGTTTTAAACTACTCTCTATAATGCACATGTGATTTGACGCACCAGAATCTAACAACCAATGTTGATCATGATTAGACAAACTAACTGATAACACTTCATCACTCATACCTGAAATGGATGCCAAACCTGTATTTGTCGTGTTTTCTTCATTCTTTTCTGTCGAAGAGTCTCCTTTGGATGTTTGCTGTCTCTTCCAACAGTCCTTCTTCAAGTGTCCTGATTTTCCACAAAACCAGCACTTTACCTTACTCTTCTTCCCTTTCGATTTTGAACGCGAGATGTTGTGCTTACTGAAGCATCTTTCTTTACTACGACCTCTGACCATCATTGCTTCTGATGTAGAGGTTTCTGAATTTGACCTCTTCCTTTTTTCTTCAGAAAACAAAGCTCCAACAACATCATCAAATTCAATGGTTTCTGATGAACTAAGACTTATAGAAGTAACAAAATGATCCCATGACTCAGGCAAAGAGCATAATAAAGTTACAACTTTATCTTCTGCTTCAAATTTTACTTCGATACTTTCTAACTGCACCAGGAGAGTATTAAAGGTATTCAGATGATCAGTTATCGTCGTACCTTCCTTCATGCGCAAGTTGTATAACTGTCGCTTCAGAAGAATTCTATTGGTTAAGGATTTTTTCATGTAAAAATTTTCAAGCTTTGTCCACAAACTAGTAGCAGTTTTCTCTGACACGATGTTAAACAAAACATCATCCGCCAAACAAAGTCAAATGCCGCTCAGTGCTCTTTCATCCAAGTCACTCCATTCATCATCTGTCATGGTGTAAGGCTGTTTGGATTTTCCCAACAGCACCTTCGCCATGCCTTGTTGCACGAGTAGATCATACATCTTCACTTTCCAGATCTCAAAATTGTTTTTGCCATTGAACTTCTCAATCTCAAACCAGGCACTTTATGTTTTTTCCATAGCTTAATAGCTTGTGTCACAAAAAATCTCCAATTACAACTTTTAATGAATGAAGTTTTCTTCCTTTTTTTTTTTTTGAATGCCCTTGCCTTATAAAAAATGCCTGACCCCTAATATCATGGCATATAATAAAACAAAACAAATCGATTTATTTAAAAAACTTCAAATCCATTTTGTGGCATATAAAACACCTCTTAAATTAATAAAAAAATTCCACCTTATAAAATCCATTTAAAAACGATTATAAAATATGGAGTTACCATATTTTTAAAAAAAAGTGAACTCTAAAATATGGAGTCATAAATCAATTTTTAAAAAAGTTCAAATCGTTTTTATTTAAGCAAAGGGCATATCATAATAGCTTCAAAAAAACTTCAAGGTTCAATGCTGGAATTTAGAAATCAATTTAAAAAAAAAAATGAAATCACCGTTCAATGCAGTGTTCAACACCGTTTAACACAGCAGATCTGATGGTTTACGCAGGTAAACTCTGCGCGCGGGTTTGTTTGGATATCCAGCTCACAATGTTTGCAGATTCAACACTGGATGCCGGCAGTCTGACCCTGCAGTGATTTCGTGGCAACGTCTTCTGCAACAGCGGCCACAACACCTTTATAGCTATGGCAGCATTCAACCTCAGCATAAGAACAAGCGAGAACGTCCACCATTCAATGCTGCAATAACGCAGCCTTAACCAGCTTAAAATACAGAAATCGATGGTTTCACAGTCCACGGTTCATGGCCTCATGGCTTCGCTGTCACACACAACAGACCCAACGCACGTACCAGCTCAACAACATAAGCTCTAATACCAAGTGTTAGAGTTAACACAGCGGAAATTTAAATCAAATAAGACACACACAACATTCAACCATGAAAAACACAGATTTTAACGTGGTTCACCCAACCAATCTGGGCTACATCCACCTAGTAGGGCATCGAAAATCTCATTAATCAACTGGAGAAATACAATAGCAGAGTTTCTCTTCTGCTCATCTCTTCCACTCACCTCACATTCCTCATCATGCTCACTTGCCTCTACGGGCTTACATTTTATAGTGGTGAATAGAAACAAACTCATAAATTCTCTCACAACAAATATATGATGCATTAACTCCTCATCTGAAATTGATGGAGTCAATGTAGCAACAAATCCTATTGTTGTCACCTACATGAGATTTTCTCCAAAAAGAAATATCAACAGGGAGTCGTTGGAAGTCACTGTTCAGAGTGGGAATGACTTTAGGATGGAAAATTGGTTCAAATTTAGCTCGTCAATGGTGTCTGCAATTGATACTCGGAGGGATAGGGCGCAAATATATGAAAAATGATAAAGAACTAAGGTTAAAACCTTAGTTTTTATGGATCATATGAGTTTTACTTGCAGGTCATGTTGACATGGCGGGAGTGGTTTTTTATTTGAAAGGAAAACCAGTAATGGTTTTCGCATTTATTTTGAGCAATAAGTGATTTTAAGCTTGAGCAATGTGATCTAATATAATTCAGACACGTATAGGGCAGCAGTTTCTCAAAACAACTTTTTTCGCAAATTTTTTTGGGAACTTTGGTCGATCACTTAAAAAATGCGAAATGAGCTGTGCATCGTCAGATGTGGTGGAGTGGAGCGAATGGTCAGGATTTGATGCAAAGTTTCGGGGTAAATGCAGTGGGGCCAGGTATTATAATCTGTACCGTTGATTTTACGAGGGGAGATCAACGGTTTAAATTTGATTCGATAGGAAATGGTGGGGGCAGGGAAGGATTTATCGGATTTGTTTCTGACCATTAGATTAGGGATGCTTGGAGATCGGATGGCTAATAATCAATGCGATGGGGGAAAGATAAGGGGATGAGGATTTTTCATCATGTTTGATGAGAACCATCAGATCAATGGGATGAGAAGATCAGATGGTCAATATTAAATCCGAAAGCGATGAGGGTTTTTAGTAAGAGTTATATATACAAAGGCTTTTATACGTGGAATAAAGTGGATGGGGAGGGGTTTAAAAAGGGTTTAAACCAAGGTTAGAACAATAGTAAAGGAATATTATCGAGAAAGTAGAAAAGGTTAAGGTTTTAACCTTGGGGTTAGGGATAATCGGGGAAGGGGATGTATTGAACAGGGGGATGGGTTTTGCGAAGTTTGGCTTAAATTAAACTTCAGGAATTTTTTATTTTTGTTTTAAACATATATGAAATATGTTGAACGCTTTCTTTATATTTTTATTATATAGTTTCAGATTTATCAAAGGTCTAAAACTATAGGGGAGAGGGGAAATATTTTATGGGTTGTTTTGTGTCAAAGGGGTAACGTTGGGATGTTTTTCAACATGTGCTTAATATCTTTGACACAAAAGCATATATTAAATGGGTTTTTGGGATCTTAAATAAAAGGGAACTATATTAATAGGAATAGGATACTTAATAAGGAGTTAATAAAATATGTTAGGTGTTACTATGGAAAGGGAAAAGTGAATACTCAAAACATACAATTATAACCAATAAAAGTGAAGATCAAAGCAAAAATTGCTTTTATGATAATTTCATCACTTCTACTTAGGATAAAATGTCATTTTGAGGGTTTTATACTTCATGAAATGTGGGGAATTAATCAAATGGGGATTAGAGTATCATTAAGTAAAATGAGGTTTTTTACTTTTGATTTTTCTTGGAAATGAATGCATGAATGGAAAATGATCTGATTAGTGTGATTAATATAACAACTTAACATTTTCAACTAGTCAACCATAGAGCCTTGGGTCCGGTCCCAACAGAAGTCAAGGAAATGCCTTGAGCCTTTCTGACTGATAGTTTAGAATGATAAATGGCTGTGGGGAAGGGAAGTCAGTTATTTGCAGCCCCGGTGAATAATATTTACAATGATGCTTCTCACCTTCTTCTACCTACCCAATTTTAACTGCTAACATTTTTTCTTCCATTTTTATTAGGTGCATTTGTGCTAGTAACCTTTATAGCATATATTCTTTTAGAAAGCACTAAAAATATCTAATTCTACACTTATTTCATCCAGGAATCCAGATTAAACTGTTGGATTCACTTATTCTCTACCTACAACATTTGAAATTGAAAAATGACGAGTCAATATTAAATTATTCAACTCATCACAAATTATGGAATTTATTGACACTCTGCCATAATCAACTGCAAAAGGTAAAAGTAGTGGCATTTAGACTTGCACACTTTCATGTTTTATTCATCTTGTTTCTTTTGGGGTATATTATTTTTTCTAAGTCCTTTGATCTTTATTTTAGGACTTTTTACCCTCTTTTTGATTTTTGATTTTATTTTTTTATTTTTTACAAAATATGAGAATACAACTTGGAGAAGACAAAGTATGTACATATTTACAAGACTATCATTAGTCAAGTCAAAATTATGAATCCTATATTTATAGGTTGCTAACA